>JBBBDQ010001195.1:490000-535000 GCA_037127315.1 Ascarosepion bandense
CTGAATTTACAGATATTTATAGGGACAGAAAGAGCGATTATTAGTTTCAGATCTTTGTGTGAAAATTACATGATATATTTCTTTTAAAAGCTGTTCATCTAATACAATCCACAAGAGTCACTCAAGATAGTGAGGTTGACTCGCGACTTAAGGAGGTTAAGATTAGAGTGGGTACATTCCAGAATGCAACAGAAAGTAGCTGCGTGAGTGGAGCTTACTCCACACTAATAGAATACAAAAGGAATTGGGGTGAATTTACACAATGTAGGCGGCATGGAGGGTACTAGCTGTGAACTTCTGAATTGGTGCAAACAAGGAATGTAGTTAGCTCGAAAATCTGTCATGAGATTTGCTAAAGAGTAGCTAGAGGATTGTACATTTTCGTCAGTGGGACACAGACTTTAAAATCTTAAACAATCCATCATCCACAAGGTCGCGTAAATGTTCTTGAATTCTGGAATGTGAGGTATGTGCAGCTCCAACCAAGATATTGTAGCGATACACCATTTTTGTCTGGTTATGGAAAGATAGAACAGAACAGAAATAGTGAGGTACTTTTTGGGGTGGTGAAGTAAAAGACCATATTTCTTGTTCTTTAGCTATGGGTAGTGTGTATACCTTCTAGTTGAGATCTAGTGAGAAGCTGAGGCTCCAATAGACCCCACAAGCAAGGAACCTCATTGAGAGTAAACCGTTCGCCATGACAGGAGAAAACAGCTCTGCTCTGTGATAATGACACGTTACTAGATTGTTTTTGGTGGTATTGGATGTTATGAATCAGTTGCTCCACAACTGAGCTGTTCAAGCAAGATCATAGGAGAAATCAGCTGCCAGGTTCTGGTTATCTAGAATCTTAAAAATTAAGAACAATGCCAATCATTGTCTTCTGTTTTCTTAATTCCAGTTCTTATATTGTTCTCTCTCCTTAATAATTTTGAATTCATATTCTCTAACACTCCGTAACCCTTTGCGTCTCAATGGCTTTATTTGCTTACTTGAAGTATATATACACACATATATATATATATATATATGTGTGTGTGTGTGTGTGTGTGTGTGTGTGTGTGTGTGTGTGTTAGATCATAGTTGTAAAAAAACATTTTAACAACTATGATCAAACATTGCCTGATGACGAGGAAGAAATCCTGAAACAGAAATTTCCGTGTCGCAATGTATCTTTAATAAAAACTAAATTTAATTATATGATTATATTATGCTCTACAATATTTACTGTATTGAGCACTTTTTTTTAAAAGAAAGTAAATGCCAGAAAACTCGTAAATGTAAAACTATTGGTTCTCTTTACCGGGATATATATGCATATATATATATATTTCCAACTACTCTAGCAATGAAACCATATTCAACGAAGCTAAGAAAGACTATGAAAAAGCCCTAAAAGGTAGTAGATTCCCGGTAATACTCACATACTCACCATAGAGAACAAAAATAACAACAGAAGGTTGCGCTTACCATGAAACAGTCCGTCGCCCCTGAGTCTTTTCTGCCGCTATGAAAGTCGGCTCTCTGTGCAGGGCCCGGAAGTTTTTCCCGACTGAATCTATCCTGCCCATATACAAATCTACCATCCGCCCATGTATTGAAAACTGCTGCCATATCTGGTCGAGTGCCCCTGCTACTCTACTTGGGCTTCTTGACAAAATACAAAGGAGAATTTGTAACGTGGTTGATATTGACTTGTCAGACCGGCTGCAACCACTCTCTCACCGGCATGATGTGGCTTCCCTGTGCCTCTTCTACAAGTACTTTCATGGCTTCTGCTCCGATGAACTTAGATCACTGGTGACGCCTAAGCACGAATTTGCACGAGATACTAGATTAGCAACTAGGTCCCACCCTTTTACAGTTAAACAGATAAGATGTAACCGTAAATTCTACTCCAACAGCTTCTTTTCTCGCGCTTCCCGCCTGTGGAATTCCCTTCCAAATGTCTGCTTTCCCGACAGCTACAATCTCCAGGTGTTTAAATGTAGGGTCAATAGACACCTCCTATCACACTAACTTCCAATTATTCTCAGAACACTCTCATCTACCCAACCCTCATTCTCGGTATCCGTACCCGCCTATCACTCACCCTCTGACATTTCCTATATTTAACCATTCTCGGTATCCTTACCCGCCTATCACCCACCCTCTGACATTTCCTATATTTAATCATCCTTTCTCCACTCTGTGTAGCCCCCTGCGCAGTAGTGGCAGTGAAATGCCTTGCTCGGGGTGAAACGCTTATAAAAAAACAATATAAATATATATATATAGTCATCCGCAGACAGCTGTTTCGCAACTCCTCAGTACGGTTAGACTCCGATTGCTTTTAACCCAGGATTGAAACTCGACCGAATTGGCTATGGGTGCTCGGTAGAAAAAGGCAGATTTTTTAGCGTGTATATTATCATTATACATGCCCAATAGCCAGAGTGCTCCAATTTATTACTGAATGAGCGATATATATATATATATATATATATATATATATACTTGGGTCAAACCACTTTCTAAATTCTGCCTAAATGACCAAAATTCCCTTCGATATATATAGTTCATGCTAATTCATTCACTTAACTGGCTGGACTGGCTATGCGAACGTTACATCAGCAAGTAAAACAAAATATCAATATGTCTACAAATCAGTCAGTTAATAATATATATACACGCTTGGGCGACCAGATCTCGAAAGAGACATGACTGACTGGGCAGAAGATTATCCCGCAGTAGGTTGCCATTGCTTTCTGCGGTAGACTGGTTGCCAGCCAAGGCTATAGAATCCAATCTGTCCTGTTATTTAACCCATAACTGGAAGGAATGGGCGGATTAGTACCTTTCCCAAGGGTATTTGCGCGTAAGTGAATGCAATGAATTCGGCTGGAATTCGAAGTCGGCTCCCCAATTTCTCGTTCCGAGCCGATATCCAATGCACCAAACGCAATACTTATTGCCTCCAAAACAACACTCCTTCAATTTAATCAACACAGAGAACATTTTCTTCTTTCTATAAGCCTGGCTGATGCTAAACTCCTGAAGAGCAATACTCTGTGCCTTCTTTGGCACGTTTCCCACTTACATAAAGTGAATCGACTATATTGAGTCAACTGCTCTCTTTGCTGCTAGCAGATTTAGTTCTTTGTGTCGTGTCAGACAATTCTTTTCTTTAGAATCCTTTTTTCACTTTCATGAATTTACCATTCGTCTGGGCATTAAAAACTGCTGCCAGTAAATCTGGTCTTGTGTTCGTGATATATATATATATATATATATATATATAGGAAAGAATATTAAGTGAAGTGATGGAATTGGGCATTCACGCAAATGGCGAGCATTTTGAGTATTTCTGATTGTACCGGCGTGTACAATATGTTTCTCAGTTCATTAGTTAAGATTGGTTTTAATAAAATAACGTTTATTATTATTATAATTTTTTAAAATGCTTTGGTGCGCGACTTATGGCCCACCCAGTATATATATATATATATATATATATATATATATATATATATATATATATATATATAAACGTTTTGAGTTTGAAAATGTGTTTTAGGTTTACGTTTACAAACATAATTTTAAAAAAATCTGTCGCTTTCAACGTCACTTCATGTAAAAACAAAAACTCTCTCCACAAACGCGTCACGTGATGTAAACAAACGCGTCACATGACGTAAACAAACTCTTCACGAACACTCTCGCGAAATCTCGCGAAATACGTTACTAATTCAAATTCTAAAATCATTTGCTTCTGATGAAGGACCGAGGGCGGTCTGAAATATAAAATACAATAGTAGAAATAAACAAATACTGTCAAAAAAACACATTTTCAAACTCAAAACGTTTTAATATTCTTTCCTATACATATTAAGACAGTATACGTGGATCCTCACTATGCTATATATATATATATATATATATATATATAGATAGATATATATAGATATATATATATAGATATATATATATATATATAGATATATATATATATATAATTAATAACATTGCTGTAAGTTCTGCGGGGTTGAAAGAGGTTTCTTTTTGATCAACATAATTTATTCTGACAAAAGAAACCGTCTTGATGTTAAAAATGTGGTAAATCTTGTATTCATGAAGTTGATAGGTCTTCCATTTAATCTTTGGGGCTGCAGCAGTTCAGGTCGAATGTGGCAAAGAAACCATAGCACAACTGAAGACACTCGAGTCAAAAAGCATCATACTTCTGAGCCGAAATATGACAACAGAATTTCCACCTGGAAATGTCTGAATGTTTTCTATTAAATTACCAAAATGTTTTAATTCTCTTTGATACTATATAAGATGATTTGTTTCTATTCTCAGATTGAAAAGAAAATAAACAGAATAGGTTCCTAAACATTCTTCTTCTTCTATGTGCCTTACCCTTTCAAGACGTAGGCGATCATGGCCTTCCACGTCTCCCTATCCCTGGCGGCTTTTAGCACGCTTTCACCTGTAACGTCTCTCAGCCCTCGTTCTGTCATCCATCTGCTCAGGCCTTTTAAATATGTTATCCGCTGCTTTCCTCTGTCTCTTTCTCCCTCTAAATGGCCTGTTAGTATCAGGTTCTTCAAGCCCTCCTTCCTGATTGCATGTCCCAGAAACTTTAGTTGTCTCTTCCTGATGCTCAATATTAATTTTCTTTTTGTTTCCATCCTTTTCAAAACCTCACCATTGCTCACATGCTCGGTCCATGAACCCCATATCAGTTGCTTCAAGCTTTTCCTTTATCTTCGATGATATTGTCCAGCATTCACTGCCATATTGAAGAACTGACATCACATAGCAATCCAGTACACTCTTCTTTGTTTCTAGAGAAAGTTTCCTGTGTCTTAATACTTTACCAAGCTACTGAGATGCGTCCTTCGCCATACCAGTTCGTCTTCGGATCTCTGTGTTCCACTTTCCTAAGCATTACCTGCCTTTATAGAACCTGTTCCTAGATATTTTTGCTGCCAGTATTGCCCCTACTATATATCTCAAATTTCTTTTCAAAATTAAAAGAGAGAGAATTTAATCGATCCTGACCAGGCATTTCAACTTCAGTCACTTTCCAACGTTGTGACGTTGCTTCCCTCTGTCTTTTCTACAAATATTTCCATGCCAGTTGTTCTCTGCATGAATTCAAATGTTCTACTCGATTGTCAACTAGGTCTCACCACTTTGAATTAGCTAAATATCCTGATCAGTTCTATTCTCATTGTTTCCTTTCTCGTCTGTAGAAATCGCTTTCGATTTATTTTTCCCTGCCACCTCTAATATTTAAAAAACGCATGCAACATCGAGGGTCAACTTCTGTCTTCCTAAATCGTATTCCTTTGTTGTTTTCTTGCTTAATTCTCATGACTAAAATTTTCTCATTCTTATTCCCACTTTGTAATCCGCACTGCGTCTTGGTGGCTTTATAATCTTGTTTGCGGTGAAATTATAAAAAAATTACCAGACTGGCATTAAATTTGATTATTTTATTAGTAATAATAATATGGAAGTTAAAGACAAAAATACAATACGTTCTTACACCACATAATTACTTATCAATTTACTAGCAGTGTACCCCGGCGTTGCTCGGGTGTAATGAAAGCTTTAAAACTAATCCATGGTCCTGGAGCTCAGACACTTTGGACGTTGGCACGAAAGATTAAAAAGCAATAGTTGTTTCCAGTTAAAGCGAAACCGTAGACTGAAAGAAAAATGAATGGATGTAAGTCAAATTTTGATTTCCTGGTATCGATATCAAATAAGTTTTTTTCGTCGTAAACTAAATTTTGAAGGCTAAATAAGTCCTCTGAGTAAATGGTATCATGGCTGAGACTAAGAACTACAATTATACCTACTTAGAGTCAAATCCGAAGCAAAAACTAAAATAAAAGGGCTGAAAAAATACAGACATACAGGCAGATAAACAGACACACACACAAATATCTTGTCTTATATATATATATATATATATATATATATATATATATATATATATAATCGATTTTCTTCACTATTGTAAGAACTGCAACCTTGAAACTTCTGAATATCGTGTCTTATGTCTTTGTCTATGAGTGTATCAAATTTGATTAAAATCGGACCACTCCTTCTATAACCCGATTTTTCGATTATCGATTTTTGATATTTATCGGGGTACCTCGACACAAAATCTACCTAAAAAACACTCGCAGACGCTTATAGTACAACTATGTAAATTTTCAAGAAAATCGGTTCAGCCGTTTCGGAGTCTATAGGTAACGGACACGACACATACACACACACACACACACACACACACACACAAAGTTCCATTTATAAATAAGTTTAGATACTGATTTTCGTCAAATTTTGCATCTCTGTTTGGGCATAAAATGATTAACCGATTCCTTCATGTCATTAAACGTTTTTTCATTTATTTTTAATGAACAGCAAACAGATTTAATGTCGTATTCTTCCGAACTATTTTCGTTCGAATGTTATTAAATTCAAACGTGAAAGACTTAAAATTCCATTTCAAAGTTCAAAATAGGTTATTTACATTTTTTCATATACCTTTAAAAGACCTTTAACTTTGATATGAAACAAGAGCAGACGGCGGACCGGAAGCAGACTACTACCAAGTTTAATTTCGTTCTTTTTCTTTTCTTTTTTTTTTTTTTTAACTTTTTCTCAGAGTAGTCCTATCGATTACACACTTAGCTTTACGATTGGCAAAAGCAATTTTGAAAAATTTCATTATTTAAACATTTTCTTGGGTGGGGGGTTCAGTTTCTTACACAACAGTCGCCGGTACGACATTACCTCCACCTGTAAATGTGTTCATTATCAAATTTTTTGTACTTTTTTCAGTGCAATATTATCTTTTACACCTTAAAGTTTATGAATGAAAATAAAATTGCAAAAATTGCAATATTTAAACAATTTTAGGGGTGGGGATCAGTTTCTCATACAACCTTATAGTGGATTGAAAATGGAGGATCGATTTACTTTAACGTTGTATGAGAAACTGACCCCCCCCCACTCACAAATTTGTTTAAATATAGTAATTTTTCAAATTTTTTTTTTTAAATAAATCGGAAAGTTTAAGAAACAATCGATAAAACTGCGCTGAAAAAAGTAAACAAAAAAAATGAAAAACAACGAAATTAACATAAACGAAGCGACTCCAACACGAGTGGTTTGAAAATGGAGGATCGATTTACTTTAACGTTGCATGAGAAACTGAACCCCCACAAAAAAACATTTGTTTAAATATTGTAATTTTTCAAAATTGTTTTGGTAATCGGAAAGTTTAAGTAACAATCGATAGAACTGCGCTGAAAAAAGTAAAAAAAAAAACAAAAAACAACGAAATTAACATAAACGAAGCGACTCCAAAGCGAGTGGATTGAAAATGGAGGATCGATTTAACCCCCACAAAAACATTTGTTTAAATATTGTAATTTTTCAAAATTGTTTTGGTAATCGGAAAGTTTAAGTAACAATCGATAGAACTGCGCTGAAAAAAGTGAAAAAAAAATGAAAATAACGAAATTAAACGTGGTGATAGTCTGCTTCAGGTCTGCCGAGGGACTATTAAAAATTCTTCTGGAAGAGAGTAATTAGAATATACTCTTTGTTTTTCTAGCAAGAGTTAAAATCAAATGATTTTTTAAAATTATAACGAATTTTCATTGAGAAATGAAGCCTTCTACTGTCGCTAATAGTGAAAAGAGAATTATGCTTTGATATGTATTTGGTAGGATATATATTTCATATTGGGTAATAGCATTCATTCGTCCTGGGTTCTATAACCGGGTTCCATCGAATGCACCCCTGTACACAAGACCGACCCGGGGGTTTCAGGTCCCCCGGGAAAGTTGACATATTTTTATAATTTTTTCATTTTTGTTTGGAAGATCCCAAAACACATGTCATGAAAACACGAAGAAGTTATCTGTCTTGATGGCGCACCCGGGCGACTACCCGAGTTGCTAGTACCTTGAGGTCAGCCGTACTTGTACAATAAAAGAATTCAAGGGACACATTAAAGGTAGAAAATTAGTCGTGGGCAGGAAGAGTAAATTTTTAGAGTAAATTCAGTCAGTTAAGTGCCATACGTGAAACACGCTTGGGCGATCATGTCTCGAAAGAGACATGACTGACTGGGCAGAAGATTATCCCGCAGTAGGTTGCCATTGCTTTCTGCGGTAGACTGGTTGCCGACCAAGGCTATAGAACCCAATCTGTCCTGTTATTTAACCCATAACTGGAGGGAAGAGAAGGATTAATACCTTTCCCAAGGGTATTTGTGCGTAAGTGAATGCAATGAATTCGGCTGGAATTTCTCGTTCCGAACCGATATCCACTGGACCACAACGCACATCCTAGAGGAATAACGAGATATAAACAAATAGAGACAGGGAGGTATAATGAGATATAAATAAATAGAGAGGCAGAAAGAAAGTGGGGTTTGTGAGTTTGAGTTTTGTTTAACGGCATATCAACACCTCTGTGGGTTATTTAATGCCAAAAAGGTAGGGTTTTAAGGGGTTTTCTTTAATGTTCGGTTATAGTGAGACGGTTGATCAGCCATATTTTAATGAATTTTTTTTTGTTTTTATTCTTTTTTTTTATTTTAGAAATCTGAAAATGTCTTCTAGTTTTGTATTTAAAAATGTTTTGCTGAGAATATTTTTTTCTCTTCAAAAATGTTATGTTAATAATTTTTTCTTAAAAAATGTATATTTTCCATAATAGTCTATTTTTATGTATATATTCATATAAAAGTCTATTTTTATACTTTCATGGTGTTATTTGTCCATAGCTGAGACCCTAACAGGTGCTACCACTCCGGGTCTGGGAACAACAGTAATTAATAGGCGGTTCCATACTCCTCACAACATCCCAACCAGATGTTTTGCTGCTGGATGCAGTTTGCCGTCATGACCAGGACCTAGAAAGAAAGTGGAATTGTGAGATAGAAACAAATAGAGAGAGGGGGGGGGGTTAATGAGATAGAAATTAATGGACAAAGAGGGGCTTAAAGAGATAGAAACAGAGAGAGAGAGAGGAGCGGAGATAACTAAATAAAAACAAAGAGAGTGAGTAGGGCATAACGAGATAGAACAAACAGAGAGAAAGAGGTTAAATGAGATAGAAACAAACAGCAAGAACGTGAGAGAGAGAGAGAGTGGCGTATAATAAGATAGAAATATATACAGAGAGAAAGGGATACGAAATAGAAAGATAGAGAGAGGGATAATTAAACAAACAGAGAGAGAGGGAGAATAATGGGAAAAAAAACAAACAGAGAGAGGAAGGAATTTCGTGATAGAAATTATTAGAGAGTGAGAAAGAAAGAGAGAGAGAGAAAGAAGGTATAATAAGATAGAAACAAATAGAGGGGGAGGAGAGATAAAGATTTATTTGTCCCTTTCTCTTCTCTGCATATTTCTCTCTAGAAAAAATATCTTCCCCTCTAAATTCATCTCTCTCTCTCTCTCTCTGTTTCTCTCTCTCTCTCTCTGTTTCTCTCTCTCTCTCTGTTTCTCTCTCTCTCTCTCTCTCTCTCTGTTTCTCTCTCTCTCTTCTTCAATATTTTCTCACTACTTCTCTTTCTCTGCTCTGCCTATTTCTCTCTAGACCAACAACTCCCCCTCTACATTCATCTCTCTCTCTCTCTCTCTCTCTCTCTCTCTCTCTCTTCGTCTCTTTCATTTTTCTGCCTATTTCTCTCTGGAAAACGTGCTTCCGCGCTTCATTCATCTCTCTTTCTTTCTTTCTTTCTTGTTTCTTTCTTTCTTTATCTCTCTCTCTCTCTCTCTCTCTCTCTCTCAATATTGTCACTTTCCTTCTCTTTCTATCTCTCATCATCCATTTCTTTTTCTATTCTCTTCTTTCCGCCTCCTTTTGACCTGTTTCATTTTTTCTTTCTCCTTTTCCCTCCTCTTCTTCATCCCTCTCTTTCATTCTTTGCCTCTGTATCCTCACTCTCTTTGCCACACACGCACTCACTCTCTATCTATCTATCTTCATCTATTCTTATCTATTTAGCCATTTCACGCCATTTTATGACGATACCAGGCAGCCGCCCAATGTCAGTTTTAGAGATAACGGCTGGTTTCGCCAACTGATTTGTTGCATGCATTTAGTCGACCAGACGGTAGAAGCGTATCATAAGATTAAATAGTATTTTTTTTTTAAATCGACAAAAGGCTGTAAATTCTACGCCCACCTGACGCGCGGATTTAAGTTGATAGACTACATCAACGGCAATCGAGTATGAACGGAGCTGAAATTATCCGTGTATGCGTACATATTTGTTGCATTTACAATGTATGTGATGGGGATGTTCATTTCAGGAAATAATTCGTTGAGACGGTCATCAAGTGCAGACAAAGTAAAACACAAGTAACCCTCATCCATTACGAACAACTCACTCAGAATACCCGCATATTATATATCTATTTTATCATTTCACCCCAACTGCTGTCTGTCAATCATCACAGGCAACCTCTCCTGCCTCCCATAAGCATAAACCAAGCGAGTCTCCCTGACAGCAATACACTGCGCCTCTTCGGCCTTACCCTCATTTCTGGTCTCAAGTGGAACCACTACATTGAGTCAATAGCTAAATCCACTGCTAGGAAGTTGAGTCACTGTGCCGGGCCAGGATGTTTTTTCCCGCCTGAAAGACACTCATTCAGACTTGTGATAAGTTTCATACAAGTTCCTTTTGACTCTGCAATCACAAGAGATGTTCACAATATCGCCCGGTTCACACTCCACCCACATCTATTGAACAGGTGAAGAGGCTCATCCCTTGTTTCCTGTTTTCTCTTTTCCAATCTTTTCACTCTCTTTATTTTTTTTTCAATTGGAGTAGATAGACTAAACTATTGCCCGGTTCACACTCCACCCACGTCTATTGAACAGGTGAAGAGGCTCATCCTTTGTTCCCTGTTTAGGATGTGGTTTCCGGCTTTCTCGTTTTCATTCTTTTTACCCTTACGTAGCCCCCTGCGCATCAGTGGCGTTACCGCCTTGCTTGGGGTGATATGATTAAAAAGAAAATACAAATCAACCATTCGTCCGTGCATGGAATACTGCTGCCATATATGGTCAGGCGCCCCTGCTGTTCATCTCAGTGTTCTTGATAGGCTCCAAAGGAGAATCACTTATGTGATATGTACCGACTTGGCGGCTAGACTCCAGCCACTTCCTCACCGACGGGATGTGGCTTCCCTCTGTCTTTTCTATAAATATTTTCATGGCTTCTGCTCCAATGAACTTAAGTCACCAGTGGCTCTGCAACAGGTGCTTACTCGTGCAACCAGTTTAGAAACTCGGTCTCACCCATTCACAGTTTGATCAACCAAATACAGACACAGTTCTACTCCTTCAGCTTCTTTTCTCGCACTTTCTGCCTGTGGAACTCGCTTCCATATTCTTGCTTTCCTGACGGCTACAACCTCCAGTAATTTAAATGCAATGTCAATACTCATCTCTTAACCACTTGACTCTAGTTTTTTCTTCACCACCCTGTATATCCTTTCCTTTCTCTCCACCTTTGCAACTCTCATCACACCTGTATTTCCATCCTTCTCTTGCTCCTTTCAAACTCTGTTTGTCTTTCTCTTCACTCTCTTCTAGCTAATCTTTTTTCTCTTATGTACCCCCCTGCACATCAGTAGCGTTACCGCCTTGCTCGGGGTGATACTATTTTAAAAAAAAGAAAACAGCAAGGCAATAATTCCACTAGAACACAAGAGCTTACTGGAGTTTTTGAGAATGAGAAGAGTTTAGTAAGGAGAAGAAACGATAAAATACCAAGATCCAGGAAGACAGAAGATGGACGATAACAGGGAAGCAAGAAATTGAAATATAGTTCCACAGGTGGGTAGAGAAATTATTGGAATAGAACATACGGCTGCGTTTAGCTAATTTAACAGTAAAACCCTGAGACCTAATTGCCAACCAAGTCTTCTTCTTCTTCTTCTTCTTCTTCTTCTTCTTCTTCTTCTTCTTCTTCTTCTTCTAAGTGCCTTGTCTTTTCGGGACGTAGGCGATTATGGCTTTCCACATCTTATTATACCTGGTTGCTCTTAGCACGCTTTTTCCTATTACACCACGAAACCCTCGTTCTGTCATCCACCGGATCAGGTCCTTCAAATATGTTATCCGCTGCTTTTCCCTGTCTCTCCTTCCCTTTATCTGGCCTGTTAGTATCAGGTTCTCCAAGCCCTCCTTCCTCATTGCATGTCCCAGGAACTTTAGTTGTCTCTTCCTGATGCTCAGTATTAATTTCCTTTTCGTTTCCATCCTTTCCAAAATCTCCTCATTGTTTACATGCTCGGTCCATGATATCCGCAGCATCCTTCTGTAGAACTATATTTCAGCTGCTTCAAGTTTTTCCTTCAACTTCGAGGAAATTGTCCAACATTCACTGCCATATTGAAGAACTGACAACACATAGCAATCTAGTACTCTCTTCTTTGTTTCTAGTGTCTCTTAATACTTTACTTAGCTTCTGGAATGCGTCCTTCGCCATGGCAATTCGCCTTCGGATCTCTGTGTCGCACTTTCCGTCTTCTGTTAGAACACTTCCTAGTTATTTAAATCTTTGTACCTGCTTGATTTTAGTATCCCCCGCCAGTATTTGGCATTATGGCCTGTTCTTTTTTGCTGATGGCCATGCATTTGGTTTTCTTGCAGTTTATTTGTAGTCCTTTCTTATCACTCTCTTCAGCTACCTTCTGTAGATCTTGTAGTTTCCTTTCCGTGTCTGCTATCAGCACTGTATCATCTGCGTGCCTTTTTCAAATTGTGGCCTCCTATGACAAATCCTGGCATAATATCTAGGATCCTCAGAATGTTCTGAATAGAAAAAGATCAACAGAACAATAGCCTTGAAAACATTTGTAGAGAAGACAGAGGGGAAACCACGTCATGTCGGTTGGAAAAAGGGATTGAAACCGAGAGGCCAGGATAGGATCAATTACATTAGAGAACCTTCTTGGAATTTTGTCAATAATCTCGATAGGTTTGATCGGTAAATTGTCGCCACTTTATATTACATATTTCAAGCATTCGCGTTGTTTGTTTTTGATTTTGTTCAGTAGAGTCAGTTGGGCACGTTTATAAAAAATGAGCACTATAACGCAGTGTCACAAATTTGAAAATGGTATGCAGTGTTGCTTGGCATTCGCGTCGGGAGCTCCAATAGGTGCCCATCTGCGGACAGTAGAGAGTTAGATGAGTCTAATGGTGATTACGAAGGTGTTTGGGCTGATCAGCAGTGATGGCGATGTTATTCCTCTATTCATATTCCTACAAGGATTCAAACCCAGGTAGAAGTCCTACATCAAGTAACGTGAGGAGTTTGTTCTGTCCTTGGTCAAGAGGGTGGCTGCTGAAAGACACTATATCTTTCACCATGCCACACGAGCAGGTGAACCCAGTTATGGCTGTCAGACAATATCTGTGACCACATCACCCCTTACATCTCGCCACCTATCTCCCCAAATTGCACCCCTTTGATGATTATGTGGGACGCAGGTGAGCGAGAGACCAACAAAACTCTTTGAAATATCAAATTGAAGGCAAGGATTATAGGAGCATTCACCAACTAGAAGAGTTACAGGAGTACCAAAGCAGTTATAGCAGCAATATACAATACGAATGATAGATTTATAAATGTGGAAAAAGGGATTTTGAGAAGAATTGTTTGACATTGACTCAATTTTCCTAGCAGTAAACAGAGCAAATAGTCTTGGGCATGACGGTTGACTGCATCCAGCAGCAAAGCCTCTGATTGGTAGGCTGTGAGGAGCATGGGATCACTTTTTAATAGCTGTTTTTCTTAGGTCCGCTTTGACCCGGAGTGGTAGTTAGTACCTGTTGGGGTCCCTGCTATGGGCAAGTGGCTGGGTTGTTATTCTGCAAGGGTGTAAGAATACACTTTTATAGAAATATATACATAGACATAGACTTTTATAAAAAAATATATTTTTTGAAGGAAAAAAAGTATTCTCAGAAAAGCATTATTGAATATAAAAAAAGATGACATTTTTAATTTAAAAATAAATAACAATAAATAAATAAAAACAAAAAAAATTTCATTAAAATCTGACTAAATAAACCCTCTCGATATAACCGATATTAAAAAATATCTTTAAAACCCCATCTTTTCGGCATTAAATAACCCACAGAGGTTGATATACCATTAAATTGTTTGGGAATACCAGGTACTGTAAGAGTTTAGTGACGGATGTGCGTTGTGGTGCAGTGGATAAGAGAAATCGGTGAGCCGTGTTCGAATTCCCTGCATTCATTAATGCCCTTTGGAAAGGTATTAATCCGTCCCTTCCCTCCAGTTATAGGATAAATAACAGGGTAGGACTTGGAGACCCTGCCCTTAAAAACAAACCCAATGAATCTTAATACTCGAAAAGAAAAAAGTATTACTAGACACAAAACTTATATAAAAAACAACAATAAATTGTTGAAAAAAAAAGGTATTACCAGCAATAAATAAATAAAATTTAGTTGGCAATAAATAACCCGCCGAGGTTGATATGCCATAAAACAAAACAACCAACCAACCTTTCTGAAAATCTTAACGAAGTGTTAAATATATATATATATATATATATATAAATATTTACACCTTCTCCTCTCATATAAATAATTATATGTAAGCACAAGCAAGATTCAACAATTTTTAAACATCACATTTGAGCAAATTCGTCTCAGCAATATTTGAACAGTGCCCCCCAGCTTTTCTTAAAACAAACTTACAGTGTTTCTAACTTTACTGTAGTTATACCAGCAGTTCCCTATCGTTTTTTGTTTTTATTTTTTTTTAGTATTCGTTACAAACAAAGAAAGGGGAACATGACTGTTATGTGATATCTGTCTTCCTATATGACCGAGAATGTTGGACAATCTCCTCAAAGTCGAGTGACTCTGAGCAAAAGAAATGTAATTCTACAGAAGGATGCTGAGGATAAAATAGACCGAACATAAGAGCAACAACAAGATTCTGGAGAGGATGCGAACAAAAAGGAAACATACTTAGCATTAGAAAGAAACAGCTGCAGTTTCTGGGGCACATAATGAAGAAAGAGGGCTTGGCGAAGCTGATACTCACAGGACGGATAGAGAGAAAGAGAGACAGGGGAAAAGCAGCGCGAGGCCTACTTGATAGGCTTTAACAAGTGGATGGTGAAGCGGGGTTTGTGTGAGATACCAACAGGGAAAATATCAAGAGCAACAAGGAATGGGGACAAGTGGAAATCTGTGATCATCTACGTCCTGAAAGGCCACGGCACGTAAAGAAGAAGATAGATTTACGCTATTATGATAATAGCAATTGGTAATTTTTTTACATTTATGTCAAACCGCCAAACACTAAGCTAAAGCTACTTTAATGATTTAATATTCTAGCACCCACCCCAGGAACCGATATCGTACCGCTAGGAGATGCGAGCACTCCTGGTTAAGAACCAATATTCTGTATGATTCGTATACGAATTGTGAATTTTGAAAGGTTTTTACATTCAAATTGAAAACGGCAGATATTAATGTTATTTGATGCTTTTTATTTATTTCCGCAATTGAAAAATTTCTTACGCTGATCTTATTAGACATGCTGATAGCTGACACGGAAAGAAAACTACAGGACCTCCTAAAAATGGTAGATGATAAAAGTCGAAAGAAATGACTACAAATAAACTACAAGAAAACCGAATGTGTGGTCATCAGCAAACGATGTTGGGGAAACTAAAATCAAGCAAGTACAAAAATTTAAGAGCTTGGGAAGTGTTCTAACGGAAGACGTAAGTGCGTTTGTGTTCTGTGGATATCGACTCGAAACGGCAAATCGAGGAGCCGAGTTCGAATTCAAGTTGAATTCCTCGCATTCACTTCCATACAAATACCCTTAGGAAAGGTATTAATCCGTCTCTTCCCTCCAGTTATTGGTTAAATAATAGAACAGATTGGGTTCTATAACCTTGGCAACCACTCTACCGCAGAAAGCAATGGCAACCTACTGTAGAATAATCTTTTGCTCAGTCAGTCATGTCTCTTTCGAGACACTAAACTGACTGACTGACTGACATGTCGGGGATACTAAAATCAAGCACGTACAAACATTTAAGTATTTGGGAAGTCTTCTAACGGAAGACGGCAGGTGCGACACTGAAATCCGAAAGCGAATTGGAATGGCCAAAGACGCATTCCAGAAGCTGAGCAGAGCATGAAGAGACATGAAAATTTCGCTAGAAACAAAGAAGAAAGTGCTGGATTGCTATGGGATATCTGTTCTTCAATATGGCAGTGAATGTTGGACAATATCACCAAAAATAAATGAAAAACTGAAATGAGGTTCTACAGAAGGATGCTGCGGATATCATGGGTCGAGCAAGTGAGCAATGATGAGGTTTTAGAAACGTTACATTAAAATCTAAATAAACTTGTAAAGTATAAGTAACGTCATGCGCAAAACCACATCACAGAGCTTGACAAGAATGAAAATGTGTATATAAGTGTGATAGTGAATGCAAAGGACTAGCCCAGATTTTGAACTCGGCTCTCTGGTTTCACGCCGCTATCCGTTAGACTGGCAGCAAATGCTGGACAATCAAAGATGAAGGAAAAACTTGAAACAACCGAAATGTGGTTCTACAGAAGGATGCTGGGGATACCATGGACTGAACATGTGAGAAACGACGAGGTTTTGGAGAAGATGGAAACGAAAAGGAAACTTACACTTAACATCAGGAATTGATAGCTGAAGTTTCTGGGGATATGTAATGAGGAAGGAGGGCTTGGAGAACATGATACGCACAGGACGGATAGAGGGGGGAAAAGACAGGGGAAAGCAACACGTAACATACTTGATGAGCTTAAGCAAGTGAATGTCAGAGCAGGGTTTGGGAGAAGTAGCAAGAGAAAGGTTGTATATAGATACAAGATAGGAAGATAGGGGGGTCATGATCGCCTACGTCCTGACAGGACACGGTACATAGAAGATGCATCAGTTACACTACCCACTATCTATATCCTAATGGAGGCTTCGATAGTAAAATAACTCGTGATCGTCTCAGTTTTTGTTGCTTACATTCTTATATTTTTGTAAGGCGAGACTTTAAGTATCCACGCATCGTGTTAGTGACATCTTGTGTGAAACAGTTAGGCAAACCGAGACTATACTGGAATAACGTGTATTAGATATTTTTATGCATACGAGTGAGAATCATGCCGTCAAAAATGACCGCAAAATATTTACATTAGTATACCTTTTAAAATGACGGCAACACATAAGTTGATATACCTACTGGTGAATATCATACATTAAGATATAAATAAAAATAATAATAATAATCTACACCCCCCACTGAGCGTGACAGGAGGGTAATATATATATATATATATATATATATATATATATATATATAATCATTAAATTATAAATTAAAATACATTGCGAAATTTCGATGTTTCGAGATTTCTATCTCGTCGTCAGGCAATGTTAGATGTTAGTTGTGAAAACGATTATAAAAAAGTAAATGCCAGAGAACTCAAAATTGTAAAACCTTGGGTTTTCTTTACCTGGATATATATATATATATATATATATATATATATATATATATATATTATCCCATGCCTATGGCATAATTCAAAGTCTTTCAGTTTGAAATATGCACCTGCTGATTGCATAACGCATGCAACTCTGAGTCGTGCTATAGACGTAGGATATGTATGTTCATTAATATATATATATATATATATATTAATTTACGCTCTCACACCCTGATTAATCACTCTGGAAGAGTGGGAGGCTTTGTAAACAGTAGCTACCCCAGCATATACGCATCGCTCATTCGATAATGAATTATGCCACTCTAGCTATTGGCGTGTTTATACGCACTAAAAAGCCTGCATTCTTCAGCCGGTCGCTCGTGGTCTAGGGGTAGAATCGCCGACTGACGCCGATTCGGTCGGGTTTAAATCCTGTGTTAGGAAGCGAACGGAGTCTAAGCCATACTGCTTATCTGTAATACAGCGAAACAGATGTGTCTGCGGATGACTATAGTATTTATTTATATATATATATAGTGTATCGAGGCAGCAAATAATTTTCTAAACAAGTAATGAAATCATTTTTAAATCCGAACATCACACGTTACATTGCATTTGATTACATGGTTTTGCTATCATTTCGCGATATCACGCGGTGTGACGTCATGGAACCACATTGCAAATTTGAGAACTGCGTTTGTTATTTTTGGTAACTATTGCCGTTGCCTATCGGAGTTTTATGTCAGCACAAAATAAAATCGTCGGTGATGGTGGATGTTATTGTATTACCGTCTAAGTAACCTCTCTGAAGATGGCTCATGTGAGCCGAAAGCTCAGAAGCAAATTAATAAAAAATTATCCAAATGTTGGAGAATTTTTGTTTTTATTTTCAGCTGAAATTAAAGCCAAAATACGACGTTTAGAACGGCTCATGATTAAACATAATAGACATTCATTGTCTCTTATATTTAACAATATATATATATATATATATATATATATATATATATATATATATAAAATACAGCTCTGTTCATACAATCAGCACTGTTTTATTAACACCTGAATAATAATACTATACATATGTACACCCTTCTCATGTGTATATATATTAATTTACGTCTCCCTCTCTCTCTCTCTCTCTCTCTCTATATATATATATATATATATATATGCACAAGTAAATACACAATAGTTTTTATTATAACAAGGGGGGATATATAATTATTCTTCGCTACTCAACGATATAATTATTGCAAAAAATAAAATAAGTCGCTGTTAAAGATCAAGCACATTGCAAGAGCTTTCATAGCTGGTAGTAAAGTTTAATAACTAGCAGTAAAGAGAATGAAGTGCCTCACTCTTGTCTTTCTAATGAACTGAATCGACGCTGATTTGTTATTGTCTCTCTCTCTCTCTATCCCTCTCTCTCACACACACACTCTCTCTCTCACTCTTACGCTCTCTCGCTCTCTCTCTCTCTCCATGAGTGTGACAGGAGGGATATATATATATATATATATATATTTAAAAAAAGTTATCATATTTTATTAATAAAGCGGGATACAGAAGCATCACAACGATATTTTGTGGTGAAAACCATCCAAAATTTAGAATAGCCCAACATGTCCCGGGCCAGGTGCGTAGACATGACCGGTGACATCCTGATGTCACCGGCTCATACCTCAGATTCATGCCTCAGGAACTGGCGCGCATTTATTAAATTCTGCTGCTTGCAGGACAAGTTATTCTGTTGAATTTTTCTCTGTGTTGCACAGGGCACGGTACAGACTCCACTTAGATATACTGGAGTCTGTTATTATTAACATGCGGAGACCTGCCCTGTGCATGCAGCGAGTATTAAAACACAAATTGGCCCTCTTCGGAGAAGCCATTACCTAGCCGAGGATAATTTTTTTTATCCCACTCTCCTAATCTCTACATTTTAACTTCGGTCGCAACTAAAAAAATCTTATTAGCTACTCAGTCTTATATTACCGACGATTTTTGTTCTGAAGTAGGGTCGGTCGAAAGGCGCCTAGAAAATTTTAAAAGTTGTGATACTTCTGTATCCTGTTTTATTCGGAAAATATGATCCCTCTTTTTTTTTTTAAAATGTATTTGTTGTGGGTCTTCGTCACCAATTTGTTATGGAGTTGTTGTGTCGCCGGAAAGTTTTAGCGACCGGTTTAACCGGAAGTAAAACACGGAAAACAGAAGATAGGTTCAAAACAGTGTATTGGTATAACAGGAACATACATACAAATTAAGTGTTAGTCATAAGTAAATAGAAATAAGTAAGTCCGAACGGTACAGTTACGCTGCTTATTGTCTGAATCGTAGCTTTAACTGCTCCTTAACTGTGTCTCGGAAGTCACGCAGGTAATTATATATAGTAAGAGGAAGAGTTCATTCCTCATAGGAGGGCACCATAATTATATCTTAGTGTAGTAATGGGAACTTGTTGAAAGTTATATATATATATATGTCAACACAAAAGAAAATCGTCGGTGATGGTGCATTTTATAATATTTCAGTTTAAACAACCTCTCTGAAGATGGCTCATGTGAGCCGAAAGCTTAGAAGAAAACCAATAAATAATTATCCAAATGTTGGAGAATTTTTGTCTATATTTTCAACTGAAATTAAAGCAAAAATACGACGTTTAGAACGACTCATGATTAAACATAATAGACATTCATTGTCTCTTACATTTAACAACATATGTTTATATATATATATATATATATATATATATATATATATATATATATATATATATATATATATACGAATGAATAAACACAATTTTATGCTCATTTTTTATTTGTGAACCTAGGGTGCCTTTTGTCCAGTGCTCCCTCAGGAACAAATTGTTGGCACAATTGTGATTACATTAGGCTAGAGGGAAAATAATTCGTAGAGATAATGCTGGAACACGTTTAAAATTCCGATTAATATGAATACTTAAAATTTTTAAAAATAACTAAATTTACGATTAAAATAAATGCGTAAATAAAGAAAATGGGTAAAGGAACCAGCAGAGCATAAAAGAGAAAAATGATCGCTCAGATATCACCAAATAAATGTAGAAATCGCAACAAACTGTCTTTTTGTTTGCAAAGTGATGGCTGCAACAATTTAAGGAATATGCTTCCAAAATTAACAAATAATGTTTGGAGCTGCCCGCCTGCAAAAGTTTCTCGTTTTACGATGGACTCATTTTCTATTTTTCTATTTTTGCACTCATGGGCAAACAGCGGCCAACTTGTAGAGTGCGGCCTGTTTGGTTTTGCACGCTTAGGTTTATAAGAAAATAATGTTTTCTAAAATCTTCCTTAATTCTCTTTTGTTCACTCACATATTCTCTGCATACATAAAGAAGGATTAATACAATGTTTCTTGAATTTTAAAAACGTTAAATGAAAATAACGTTTCCGTCATTTTAACTTATTGGCGACTAGCAGTTTAGCTCGGCGTTGCTCGGGTGTAATGAAAGCTTTAAAAGTAATAGATGGTCCTGGAGCTCAGACTCATACTAAAGAATATTTGTGTGAAGTTTGGTGAGAATCGGATAAAAATTGTGGATTTGCATAAAGGACATACAGACAGATAAACAGACACACACAAAAACATCTTACCTTTTATATATATATATATATTATCGATTTTCTGCTCTGTTGTAAGAACTGCAACCTTGAAACCTCTGAATATCGTTTCTTATGTCTTTGTCTATGAGTGCATCAAATTTGATTAAAATCGAACCACTCCTTCTATAACCCGATTTTTCGATTATCGATTTTCGATATTTATCGGGGGTACCTTGACACAAAACATATCTAAAAACACTCGCAGACGCTTATAGTACAACTGTGTAAATTTTCAAGAAAATCGGTTCAGCCGTTTCGGAGTCTATAGGTAACAGACACACACACACACACACACACACACACACACACACACAGGCGCACACACAAAGTTCCATTTATAAATAAGTTTAGATTTTCAATAAGGCAGATCATACGTGTAAACATCATTTTTTTTTTTAAAGTTGTTGTTTTTTTCTATAAAGAAGAAATAATTCGTTTTTATTTTCAAATAAATTAATTAGAAATAAATCACACTGTCATCAGTGATAATATTATACCAAGACTTCAATTTTTTATAAATACTAGGGAATGTGGTCTCGCCAACAAGGCAGACTCGTCAGGTATCAGTTAAATGCCATACGTGACACACGCTTGGGCGATCATGTCTTGAAAGAGACATGACTGACTGGGCAGAAGATTATCCCGCAGTAGGTTGCTATTGCTTTCTGCGGTAGATTGGTTGCCGACCAAGGCTATAGAACCCAATCTGTACTGTTATTGGACTCATGGCTAGATGGGGAAGATATGTACTATATTATTAAGTAATATTTAGTGGGGGGATCAGTTTATTACTTCATAACTATATAAAACTGATCCCCCACTTTAGAAGCCTTAATCATGCTTTCAACTATTATATTCAGTCAGTCAGTTAAGTGCCATACGTGATACACGCTTGGGCGATCATGTCTCGAAAGAGACATGACTGACTGGGCAGAAGATTATCCCGCAGTAGGTTGCCATTGCTTTCTGTGGTAGACTGGTTGCCGACCAAGGCTATAGAACCCAATCTGTCCTGCTATTTAATCCATAACGGGAAGGAAGAGACGGATTAATACCTTTCCCAAGGGTATTTGCGCGTCAGTGAATACAATGGATTCAACTGGAATTCGAACTCGTCTCCTGACAAAATGACAAATGACAAAAGGTTGTATTGGCATCAATAATATGAAAAGGGATTTAGTTGGCTAAACAATGTTTGAGTAGCGTTTTTTTTTTCATTTTAAACATCATCCAGTAACCAGTATTAATCAGTCAAATGAACGCTTTTTTTTTACGTTTATCTTTTAAAAAAAAAAATATTACGTTTGTCCGATTTGCTTATTTATAATTTATTGCATATTTTCGATTTATTTGTGATTTGGTGAATGCAGATGATTATTAAGTTATTTAATATCAAGGAAATCAAAAACAACAGCGTTTACTACCCCCCCCCCCCCCACTTTTCCCACTTTCTTTTCTTTTTTGTTGTTGACCTTGAATTGTTTTGACAAAACAACAAAAAATAAAAACAAAAAAAAAACTATAGTTTGTTTTTCTGATTGTTGTGAAAATATCCCGCATTAAACAACTTTCAACATGACAACCGCAAAATTGCGTCAGGAACGTGACTACTTATCCGCCGCCACCTTCGAGGCGGCGGTGGTTGTGGTTGTTTTAGTGTGACATTAATCATAATAATGCGGTCGATGTTGATGTTTTAATAATCGAAAAGGCAAGGTTACCTAACGTTGTTCCCAAATGAAATTTATTGAACTAGTCTTCGGTAATCTTCTCATTATTATTATTATTTTTTTTTTTTTAAATCTGTTTCATACAAAAAGATAAAGTCTCTCGAGAACGTTGTGAAAATTAAACTAAAATTAAATAAAATATTCGTTCTTTATTTTTTTTAGTTTTCATGTTTTATATATATATATATATATATATATATATATATATATATATATATATTCAAACGAATACTGCCTTTCTTTCACACTTTCCCTGATCACGCATACGTCGTCTCTTGATGTTTTTCTCTTCCGACCGCATTTTCCTTTACGTTTTGGACAGATGGATCCATTTTGTTTCTTCACCTTGATTACACGACTGACAGTTGAAAAGTTGATGCCAACAATATCCGCGATCTCTCAGTAAGGCTTGCCAGTGTGTTCATGCAGCGTTGCAATTTTCGTACGTTTCCTTGGAGTAACGTCCATCACAGTTAATAGCCGCTTGTCAGTTAATCCACAGTCAAGACAATAGTGCCTTGGCAGTATAAAAGTCTGATGCATTCACGGATGACGCAATATTTTTAAGGACAAACAAATTTCATCATACACCCCTGCAAATGACCTAATATGAGAAAAAATAGAAATCGATTACACCCTGTAACTTCAGTGGGTTTAAAACTCACCGTATAGAGAAAGAAAGGAAATTAAAGCAGTTGATTCAATTAATTTGCACAAGAGTGTATATCCTGACTACAGAATTCAGCAAGACTAGGTTGCCTCCAACTGACATTATATTTCATGACTGTGTTATCTTCGTTCAATACAACAAAGACATAACATGAGTAAGGAGATACGATTTGATGATCACAAATTAGTTTCCTACAATGACGCAACTATGGGCCATATAGTGAAAATGGAACGCTCAACTTAATAGTATTGATCAGCTAGACTAGGTTGTTAATCATTACCCCATCCTTAGACGTCATATTTACTTAGCTTAGTTTTAGCACACGCTCACATCTATAGGCACCCAGTGAGAATTTAATGCATTCAATTGTAATGTTCAACCATAGAAGTTCGCTAATTATTACAACATAATACGCGTCCTATTTAAAAAGGTCAACAAGGCTTGTTGACCATTACTTTCATCGATTTGCCTTATTTACAAATCTTAACTTGGTTTTGACAGAAGGTCACAAATATGAACATCTGGTGAGTATTGAAAACATTGCTCAGTAGAAACGCTCAGCTAGACTATTTCGTTAGCCTTTACTTCAGTCCGATGCGCCATCCTAAATTAAGAGCTTCTTTTCAATTTATATATATATATATATATATATATATATATATATATATATATATATAATTGAACTATTTAGTGGATTTGACAATGGAAGGAAAATATCTCATACAAACGTATTTATAAATGGAACTTTATCTGTGTGTGTGTGTGTCCGTTAGCTATAGACTCCGACACGGCTGAACCGATTTTCTTGAAAATTTACACAGTTGTACTATAAGCGTCTGCGAGTGTTCTTAGCTAGGTTTTGTGTCGAGGTACTTCCGATAAATATCGAAAATCGATAATCGGATAAATCGGGTTATAGAAGGAATGGTTCGATTTTAATCAAATTTGATACACTCATAGACAAAGACATAAGAAATGATATTCAGAAGTTTCAAGATTGCAGTTCTTACAATAGTGCAGAAAATCGATAATATATATATATATATATATATATATATATATATATATATATATATAAGGCAAGATGTTTGTGTGTGTGTCTGTTTATCTGCCTGTATGTCTGTATTTTTTCAGCCCTTTTATTTTAGTTTTTGCTTCGGGTTTGGCTCTAAGTAGGTATAATTGTAGTTCTTAGTCTCAGACTTACTCAGAGGACTTATTTAGCCTTCAAAATTTAGTTTAAGACGAAAAAAACTTAATTGATATCGATACCAGGAAATCGAAATTTGACTTACATCCATTCATTTTTCTTTCAGTCTACGGTTTCGCTTTAACTGGAAACAACTATTGCTTTTTACTCTTTCGTATCAACGTCCAAAGAGTCTGAGCTCCCGTACCATAGATTAGTTTTAAAGCTTTCATTACACCCGAGCAGCGCCGGGCTATCCTGCTGGTATAAGTATAAAGAGCAGTTGAGAAAAAGTAAGGATTAAAATAATATAAAATATATACGGGAAAAAGGTAGGGAAGAGTAAGCTTGAGAAGGATATAAAAATATATAACCAAAGAGAGAGAAAGAATGAATTTGTAAGGAACTTAGTAATAATAAAAAATATATAAAACAAAGGTGGTGGAACCGTAAGGACGAAAGTCAGTTACGTGTCATACTTGATACACGCTTGGGCGAACGTGTCTCTAAAGAGACATGACTGACTTGGCAGATGATTATCTCGCAGTAGGTTGCCGTTACTTTCTACGGCAGACTGGCTGCCAGCTAGGGCTATAGAACGAAATCTGTCCTGTTATTTAACCCATACCTGGAAAGAAGAGATAGATTCATACCTTTCCCAAAGGTATTTGCGCATTAGTGAATTGAAGGAATTCAAATGAGATTTGAACTCGGCGCACCCGATTTAACGTTACAAGCCGATATCCACTGCACCAGAACGCACAACTAAAGGAAAATGTACATAACAAAGCTGATATAAAAGTAAGGATGAGAATCGTAAAAGAAAATTATAAAACAACGTGGAGAAAAAGAAATTATAATCAAAATATAAAATATATATAAAAAATGAAAGATCAGAAAGATATGAAAAAGATATAAAAGAAGTTGGGTAGAAGAGTAAGGATGAGAATAAGATAAAAATATATAACAGAAAGCGAACGTGAAGATTTAGGATGACAATAATATGAAAATAAATAAAAGGAAGAGTAAGGATGAGATAAATATATAAATATATAAAAGAAAGCAAAAGAAAGAGTTACAATGAGAATATTATAAAAAAAATAAAAAAGAAAGCGAAAGGAGGGGTAAGGATGAAAATCATATGAAAGTATATAAAAGTTAGCGAAAGGGAGAGTTAGGATGAGAATAGTATAAAAATATATTAGAAAAGCGAAAGGAAGAGTAAGGATGAGAATAAGAATAAAATATATAACAGAAATCGAAAGGAAGAGTAAGGATGAGAATAATATAAAAATATATAAAAGAAAGCGAATGGAAGAGCAAGGATGAGAATAATATGAAAATATATAAAAGAAAGCGAATGGAAGAGCAAGGATGAGAATAATATGAAAATATATAAATGAAAGCGAAACGAAGAGTAACAATGAGAATATTAAAAAAATTATAAAAGAAAGCGAAAGGAAGGGAAAGGATGAGAATATTATGAAAATATATAAAAGTTAGCAAAATGGAGAGTAAGGATGAAAATCATGTGAAAATATATGAAAGAAAGAGAAAGGAAGAGTGAGGATGAGAATAAGAATAAAATATATAAAAGAATACCAAAGGAAGAGTAAGGATGGGAATAAGATAAAAATATGTCAGAGAAAACAAAAGGAATAGTAAGGATGAGAAAAATATAAAAGTATATAAAAGAAATCGAAAGGTAGTGTAAGGATGAGAATAAGATAAAAATATATAAAAGAAGGCGAAAGGAAGAGTAAGGATGAGAATAAGATAAAAATATATAAAAGAAAGCGAAAGGAAGAGTAAGGATGAGAAAAATATAAAATATATAAAAGAAATCGAAAGTAAGAGTAAGGATGAGAAAAAGATAAAAATATATAAAAGAAGGCGAAAGGAAGAGTAAGGATGAGAATAAGATAAAATTATATAAAAGAAAGCGAAAGGAAGAGTAAGGATGAGAAAATGATAAAAATATATAAAAGAAAGCGAAAGGAAGAGTAAGGATGAGAATAAGATAAAAATATATAAAAGAAAGCGAAAGGAAGAGTAAGGATGAGAATAAGATAAAAATATATAAAAGAAAACGAAAGGAAGAGTAAGGATGAGAAAAAGATAAAAATATATAAAAGAAAGCGAAAGGAAGAGTAAGGATGAGAAAAAGATAAAAATATATAAAAGAAAGCGAAAGGAAGAGTAAGGATGAGAATAAGATAAAAATATATAAAAGAAAGCGAAAGAAGAGTAAGGATGAGAAAAAGATAAAAATATTTAAAAGAAAGCGAAAGGAAGAGTAAGGATGAGAATAAGATAAAAATATATAAAAGAAAGCGAAAGAAAGAGTAAGGGTGAGAATAAGATAAAAATATATAAAAGAAAGCGAAAGGAAGAGTAAGGATTAGAATAAGATAAAAATATATAAAAGAAAGCGGAAGGAAGAGTAAGGACGAGAATAAGAAAAAATATATAAAAGAAAGCGAAAGGACGAGTAACGATGAGAATAAGATAAAATATATAAAAGAAAACGAAAGGAAGAGTAAGGATGAGAATAAGTTAAAAATATATCAGAGAAAACAAAAGGAATAGTAAGGATGAGAAAAATATAAAAATATATAAAAGGAAGTAAAAGGAAAAGTAAGGATGAGAAAAATATAAAATATATAAAAGAAAACGAAAGGAAGAGTAAGGATGAGAAAAATATAAAATATATAAAAGGAAACGAAAGGAAGAGTAAGGATGAGAAAAATATAAAAATATATAAAAGAAAGCGAAAGGAAGAGTAAGGATGAGAAAAATATAAAATATATAAAAGAAATCGAAAGGAAGTGTAAGGATGAGAATAAGAATAAAATATATAAAAGAAATCGAAAGGAAGAGTAAGGATGAGAATAAAATAAAATATATAAAAGAAAGCGAAAGAAAGAGTAAGGATGAGAAAAATATAAAAATATATAAAAGAAAGCGAAAGGAAGAGTAAGGATGAGAAAAATATATAATATATAAAAGAAAGTGAAAGGAAGAGTAAGGATGAGAAAAATATATAATATATAAAAGAAATCGAAAGGAAGAGTAAGGAGGAGAATAAGTTAAAAAATATATAAAAGAAAGCGAAAGGAAGAGTAAGGAGGAGAATAAGATAAAAAATATATAAAAGAAAGTGAAAGGAAGAGAAAGGAGGAGAAAAATAAAAATATATAAAAGAAGACGAAAGGAAGAGTATGGATGAGAATAAGATAAAAATATATAAAAGAAATCGAAAGGAAGGGTAAGGATGCGAATAAGATAAAAATATAAAAAAGAAATCGAAAGGAAGAGTAAGAATGAGAATAAGATAAAAATATGAAAAAAGAAAGTGAAAGGAAGAGTAAGGATGAGAATAAGATAAAAATATATAAAAGAAATCGAAAGGAAGAGTAAGGATGAGAATAAGAATAAAATATATAAAAGAAAGCGAAAGGAAGAGTAAAGATGAGCATAAGAATAAAATATATAAAAGAAAGCGAAATGAAGAGTAAGGATGAGAAAAAGATAAAAATATATCAAAGAAAACGAAAGTAAGGGTAAGGATGAGAATAAGATAAAAATATATAAAAGAAAGCGAAAGGAAGGGTAAGGATGAGAATAAGATAAAAATCTATAAAAGAAAGCGAAAGGAAGAGTAAGGATGAGAAAAATATAAAAATATATAAAAGAAAGCGAAAGGAGAGTAAAGATGAGAAAAGTATAAAAATATATCAAAGAAAGCGAAAGGAAGAGTAAGGATGAGAAAAATATACAAATATATAAAAGTAAGCGAAAGGAAGAGTAAGGATGAGAAAAATATAAAAATATATAAAAGAAATCGAAAGGAAGAGTAAGGACGAGAATAAGAAAAAATATATAAAAGAAAGCGAAAGGACGAGTAAGGATGAGAATAAGATAAAATATATAAAAGAAAGCGAAAGGAAGAGTAAGGATTAGAATAAGATAAAAATATATAAAAGAAAGCGAAAGGAAGAGTAAGGACGAGAATAAGAAATAAATATATAAAAGAAAGCGAAAGGACGAGTAAGGATGAGAATAAGATAAAATATATAAAAGAAAACGAAAGGAAGAGTAAGGATGAGAATAAGTTAAAAATATATCAGATAAACAAAAGGAATAGTAAGGATGAGAAAAATATAAAATATATAAAAGAAAACGAAAGGAAGAGATAGGAGGAGAAAAATATAAAAACATATAAAAGAACACGAAAGGAAGAGTAAGGATGAGAATAAGAAAGAAATATATCAAAGAAAACGAAAGGAAGGGTAAGGATGAGAATAAGATAAAAATATATAAAAGAAAGCGAAAGGAAGGGTAAGGATGAGAAAAATATAAAATATATAAAAGAAAACGAAAGGAAGAGTAAGGATGAGAAAAATATAAAAATATATAAAAGAAAGCGAAAGGAAGAGTAAGGATGAGAAAAATATAAAAATATATAAAAGAAATCGAAAGGAAGAGTAAGGAGAAGAATAAGATAAAAATATATAAAAGAAAACGAAAGGAAGAGTAAGGACGAGAAAAATATAAAAATATATAAAAGAAAGCGAAAGGAAGAGTAAGGACGAGAAAAATATAAAAATATATAAAAGAAAGCGAAAGGAAGAGTACGGACGAGAAAAATATAAAAATATATAAAAGAAAGTGAAAGGAAGAGTAAGGATGAGAATAAGAAAAAATATATAAAAGAAATTGAAAGGACGAGTAAGGATGAGAAAAAGATAAAATATATAAAAGAAAGCGAAAGGAAGAGTAAGGATGAGAATAAGAATAAAATATATAAAAGAAAGCGAAAGGAAGAGTAAGGATGAGAATAAGAATAAAATATATAAGAGAAATCGAAAGGAAGAGTAAGGATGAGGATAAGATAAAAATATATAAAAGAAAGCGAAAGGAAGAGTAATGATGAGAAAAATATAAAAATATAAAAAAGAAAGGGAAAGGAAGAGTAAGGATGAGAAAAATATAAAAATATATAAAAGAACGCGAAAGGAAGAAGTAAGGATGAGAATAAGAAAAAAATATATAAAAGAAAGCGAAAGGAAGAGTAAGGATGTGAAAAATATAAAATATATAAAAGAACGCGAAAGGAAGAGTAAGGATGAGAATAAGAATAAAATATATAAAAGAAAGCGAAAGGAAGAGTAAGGATGAGAATAAGAATAAAATATATAACAGAAATCGAAAGGAAGAGTAAGGATGAGAATAAAATAAAATATATAAAAGAAAGCGAAAGAAAGAGTAAGGATGAGAAAAATATTAAAATATATAAAATAAAGCGAAAGGAATAGTAAGGATGAGAAAAATATAAAAATATAAAAAAGAAAGCGAAAGGAAGAGTAAGGATGAGAAAAATATAAAAATATAAAAAAGAAAGCGAAAGTAAGAGTAAGGATGAGAAAAATATAAAAATATAAAAAAGAAAGCGAAAGGAAGGGTAAGGATGAGAAAAATATAAAAATATAAAAAAGAAAGCGAAAGGAAGAGTAAGGATGAGAAAAATATAAAAATATAAAAAAGAAAGCGAAAGGAAGAGTAAGGATGAGAAATATATAAAAATATAAAAAAGAAAGCGAAAGGAAGAGTAAGGATGAGAATAGGAATAAAATATATAAAAGAAAGCGAAAGGAAGAGTAAGGATGAGAATAAGAATAAAATATATAAAAGAAATCGAAAGGAAGAGTAAGGATGAGAATAAGATAAAAATATATAAAAGAAAGCGAAAGGAAGAGTAAGGATGAGAATAAGAATAAAATATATAAAAGAAAGCGAAAGGAAGAGTAAGGATGAGAATAATTATAAAATATATAAAAGAAATCGAAAGGAAGAGTAAGAATGTGAATAAGATAAAAATATATAAAAGAAAGCGAAAGGAAGAGTAAGGATGAGAAAAATATAAAAATATAAAAAAGAAAGCGAAAGGAAGAGTAAGGATGAGAAAAATATAAAAATATGATAAAGAAAGCGAAAGGAAGAGTAAGGATGAGAATAAGATAAAAATATATAAAAGATATCGAAAGGAAGAGTAAGGATGAGAATAAGAATAAAATATATAAAAGAAGGCGAAAGGAAGAGTAAGGATGATAATAAGAATAAAATATATAAAAGAAAGCGAAAGGAAGAGTAAGGATGAGAAAAATATAAAAATATAAAAAAGAAAGCGAAAGGAAGAGTAAGGATGAGAAAAATATAAAAATATAATAAAGAAAGCGAAAGGAAGAGTAAGGATGAGAATAAGATAAAAATATATAAAAGATATCGGAAGGAAGAGTAAGGACGAGAATAAGAAAAAATATATAAAAGAAATCGAAAGGAAGAGTAAGGATGAGAATAAGATAAAAATATATAAAAGAAATTGAAAGGACGAGTAAGGATGAGAAAAAGATAAAATATATAAAAGAAAGCGAAAGGAAGAGTAAGGATGAGAATAAGAATAAAATATATAAAAGAAAGCGAAAGGAAGAGTAAGGATGAGAATAAGAATAAAATATATAAGAGAAATCGAAAGGAAGAGTAAGGATGAGGATAAGATAAAAATATATAAAAGAAAGCGAAAGGAAGAGTAATGATGAGAAAAATATAAAAATATAAAAAAGAAAGGGAAAGGAAGAGTAAGGATGAGAAAAATATAAAAATATATAAAAGAACGCGAAAGGAAGAGTAAGGATGAGAATAAGAAAAAAATATATAAAAGAAAGCGAAAGGAAGAGTAAGGATGTGAAAAATATAAAATATATAAAAGAACGCGAAAGGAAGAGTAAGGATGAGAATAAGAATAAAATATATAAAAGAAAGCGAAAGGAAGAGTAAGGATGAGAATAAGAATAAAATATATAACAGAAATCGAAAGGAAGAGTAAGGATGAGAATAAAATAAAATATATAAAAGAAAGCGAAAGAAAGAGTAAGGATGAGAAAAATATTAAAATATATAAAATAAAGCGAAAGGAATAGTAAGGATGAGAAAAATATAAAAATATAAAAAAGAAAGCGAAAGGAAGAGTAAGGATGAGAAAAATATAAAAATATAAAAAAGAAAGCGAAAGTAAGAGTAAGGATGAGAAAAATATAAAAATATAAAAAAGAAAGCGAAAGGAAGGGTAAGGATGAGAAAAATATAAAAATATAAAAAAGAAAGCGAAAGGAAGAGTAAGGATGAGAAAAATATAAAAATATAAAAAAGAAAGCGAAAGGAAGAGTAAGGATGAGAAATATATAAAAATATAAAAAAGAAAGCGAAAGGAAGAGTAAGGATGAGAATAGGAATAAAATATATAAAAGAAAGCGAAAGGAAGAGTAAGGATGAGAATAAGAATAAAATATATAAAAGAAATCGAAAGGAAGAGTAAGGATGAGAATAAGATAAAAATATATAAAAGAAAGCGAAAGGAAGAGTAAGGATGAGAATAAGAATAAAATATATAAAAGAAAGCGAAAGGAAGAGTAAGGATGAGAATAATTATAAAATATATAAAAGAAATCGAAAGGAAGAGTAAGAATGTGAATAAGATAAAAATATATAAAAGAAAGCGAAAGGAAGAGTAAGGATGAGAAAAATATAAAAATATAAAAAAGAAAGCGAAAGGAAGAGTAAGGATGAGAAAAATATAAAAATATGATAAAGAAAGCGAAAGGAAGAGTAAGGATGAGAATAAGATAAAAATATATAAAAGATATCGAAAGGAAGAGTAAGGATGAGAATAAGAATAAAATATATAAAAGAAGGCGAAAGGAAGAGTAAGGATGATAATAAGAATAAAATATATAAAAGAAAGCGAAAGGAAGAGTAAGGATGAGAAAAATATAAAAATATAAAAAAGAAAGCGAAAGGAAGAGTAAGGATGAGAAAAACATAAAAAATATAATAAAGAAAGCGAAAGGAAGAGTAAGGATGAGAATAAGATAAAAATATATAAAAGATATCGGAAGGAAGAGTAAGGACGAGAATAAGAAAAAATATATAAAAGAAATCGAAAGGAAGAGTAAGGATGAGAATAAGATAAAAATATATAAAAGATATCGAAAGGAAGAGTAAGGACGAGAATAAGAAAAAATATATAAAAGAAATCGAAAGGAAGAGTAAGGATGAGAATAAGATAAAAATATATAAAAGAAAGCGAAAGGAAGAGTATGGATGAGAAAAATATAAAAAAGAAAGCGAAAGGAAGAGTAAGGATGAGAATAAGATAAAAATATATAAAAGAAATCGAAAGGAAGAGTAAGGATGAGAATAAGATAAAAATATATAAAAGAAATCGAAAGGAAGAGTAAGGATGAGAATAAGAATAAAATATATAAAAGAAAGCGAAAGGAAGAGTAAGGATGAGAATAAGAAAAAAATATATAAAAGAAAGCGAATGGAAGAGTAGGGATGAGAATAAGATAAAAATATATAAAAGATATCGAAAGGAAGAGTAAGGATGAGAATAAGATAAAAATATATAAAAGAAATCGAAAGGAAGAGTAAGGATGAGAATAAGATAAAAATATATAAAAGAAATCGAAAGGAAGAGTAAGGACGAGAATAAGAAAAAAATATATAAAAGAAAGCGAAAGGAAGAGTAAGGATGAGAATAAGATAAAAATATATAAAAGAAAGCGAAAGGAAGAGTAAGGACGAGAATAAGATAAAAATATATAAAAGAAAGCGAAAGGAAGAGTAAAAACGAGAATAAGATAAAAATATATAAAAGAAATCGAAAGGAAGAGTAACGATGAGAATAAAATAAAAATATATAAAAGAAATCGAAAGGAAGAGTAAGGATGAGAATAAGATAAAAATATATAAAAGAAAGCGAAAGGAAGAGTAAGGATGAGAAAAATATAAAAAAGAAAGCGAAAGGAAGAGTAAGGATGAGAATAAGATAAAAATATATAAAAGAAATCGAAAGGAAGAGTAAGGATGAGAATAAGATAAAAATATATAAAAGAAATCAAAAGGAAGAGTAAGCATGAGAATAAGATAAAAATATATAAAAGAAATCGAAAGGAAGAGTAAGGATGAGAATAAGAATAAAATATATAAAAGAAAGCGAAAGGAAGAGTAAGGATGAGAATAAGAAAAAAATATATAAAAGAAAGCGAATGGAAGAGTAAGGATGAGAATAAGATAAGAATATATAAAAGATATCGAAAGGAAGAGTAAGGATGCGAATAAGATAAAAATATATAAAAGAAATCGAAAGGAAGAGTAAGGATGAGAATAAGATAAAAATATATAAAAGAAATCGAAAGGAAGAGTAAGGACGAGAATAAGAAAAAATATATAAAAGAAAGCGAAAGGAAGAGTAAGGATGAGAATAAGATAAAAATATATAAAAGAAAGCGAAATGAAGAGTAAGGACGAGAATAAGATAAAAATATATAAAAGAAAGCGAAAGGAAGAGTAAGGACGAGAATAAGATAAAAATATATAAAAGAAAGCGAAAGGCAGAGTAAGGATGAGAATAAGATCAAAATATATAAAAGAAAGCGAAAGGAAGACTAAGGATGAGAATAAGATAAAAATATATAAAAGAAAGCGAAAGGAAGAGTAAGGATGAGAAAAGTATAAAATATATAAAAGAAAGCGAAAGGAAGAGTAAGGATGAGAAAAAGATAAAAATATATAAAAGAAAGCGAAAGGAAGAGTAAGGACGAGAATAAGATAAAAATATATAAAAGAAAGCGAAAGGAAGAGTAAGGACGAGAATAAGATAAAAATATATAAAAGAAAGCGAAAGGAAGAGTAAGGATGAGAATAAGATCAAAATATATAAAATAAAGCGAAAGGAAGACTAAGGATGAGAAAAAGATAAAAATATATAAAAGAAAGCGAAAGGAAGAGTAAGGACGAGAATAAGATAAAAATGTATAAAAGAAAGCGAAAGGAAGAGTAAGGACGAGAATAAGATAAAAATATATAAAAGAAAGCGAAAGGAAGAGTAAGGATGAGAATAAGATCAAAATATATAAAATAAAGCGAAAGGAAGACTAAGGATGAGAATAAGATAAAAATATATAAAAGAAAGCGAAAGGAAGAGTAAGGATGAGAAAAGTATAAAATATATAAAAGAAAGCGAAAAGAAGAGTAAGGATGAGAAAAGTATAAAATATATAAAAGAAAGCGAAAGGAAGAGAATAATATTCATGAGAATGTTATCAAAATATATAAAACAAAACGTGGGGAAGACTAGGGATGATATAAAACAATGCGCAATGAAGAGTAAGTTTGAGAATAATATAAAAGTACATAAAACAAAGCAGAGGAAAAGTAAGGAAGGGAATTATATAAAAATATATATAAGCCTCAGCTGCAGAAAGAGTAATGATACGAATAGTATAAAATATGTATAACAAATCAGAAGAAAGTGTAACGATGAAAATTATATGATAATATATAAAACAAGGAAGGATGACAAACAAGGATGAGAATAATATAAAAAGATACAAAACAAATTGGGAATATTATGAGAATAATATATGTAAAATTGATGTGCCTTGTGGTACAGTGGATATCGGCTAGGAACGAGAAGCTGGGGGGCCGAGTTCGAATTCCAGTTGAATCCATTGTATTCTCTTTCGCGCAAATACCCTTGGGAAAGGTATTAATCCGTCTATTCCTTCCAGTTATGGGTTAAATAGTAGGACAGATTGCGTTCTATAGCCTTGGTCGGCAACCAGTCTACCGCAGAAAGCAATGGCAACCTACTGCGGGATAATCTTCTGCCCAGTCAGTCATGTCTATTTCGAGACATGATCACCCAAGCGTGTCTCACGTATGGCACTTAACCGACTGATATGTAAAAAAAAGCGATGGGGAAGAGTAAAGATACAAAGAATATAAAAATGTCTAGAACAAAGAGGAAGAATGAGTGTGTAACTGAAACACACACACACACACACACACACACACACACATATATATATATATATATATATATATATATATAACAAAGCGAGGAGCATAGTAAAAATGAGAGCCTGGTTGATCCTGCTAGTAGTCATATGCATGTCTCAAAGCTTTATCTAAGCAAGTGTAAGTTCACACCACACATTAGAATGGGCGAAACCGCGAATGGCTCAGGAACCGGACCTAATCCTCGGGACCGTAATCCTCCTCGGAGGCGATGGATAACTGTGGCAATAGTAGAGCTAATACATGTGACACATGCCGCGATCCGCCGGAGTGCTGGTGTCGCCTTCGTGCGATCACGCTCGTGGGCACCAGTGTCAGCCGTTACGGGTCGGGGCGGTACATATTAGACTGAGACCGATGCGCGTCATTCCGTCCTCCCGTCGGTGTCAGTTTCGGCGCGGGGCCAAAGGTCAGCGCTCTCTCGAGGACGTTCACGGCTTCGACCTACTCTCGAATTCGGAACGGGTGGAACGGGTGGAACGGGTCGACTCTCCCGAATACGGAGCCGTCCCTCGCCCTCCTCGCGGACCGAAACGATGCCGGAAGAAACGAATGCGAGTGCCAAGTGGGCCACTTTTGGTAAGCAGAAATAGCGCTGTGGGATGAACCAAACGTCCGGCTGAGGTACCTAACGCAACGCCTATGAGATCCCCAAAAGGGTGTCGATTGATATAGACTGCAGGACGATGGCAACGGTAGTCGGAACGCGCTAAGGAGTGTGTAACAACTCACCTGCCGAATTGACAAGCACCGAAAATTATATAAAACAAATTGGGAGAAAGAATAATGACTAGAATAATAAAATAGAATTTAAAAAAAAAAAAGAATTAATCAAAGCGTAGAAAGGGTAAGGATGAAGAAAATATGAAATAAATAATAAAGTTAGAGAAAGTCGAAGTATGAGAATAATATATAAATGCATAAAAAAGAGATAGGAAGAGTAAGGATGAGAACAATATAACAAATTTAAAACAAGACTGAAAAATAAGTTAGGTTGTGAATAATATTAAAATATACAATACAAAATAGGAAGAATAATAGTAAAAATGTATAATACAAAGTAAAATGAAGAGCAGGCATGAGAAAAATATAAAAAGTTAAAAAAAAAACGGATGATATAAAAAATATAAAAACGAGGCAGAAAGAAAAGTAAGGATGAGAAAAATATAGAAATATATAATATATATAGAATATATATTATAGAATATATAGAGAAATATAGAAAAATATAAAGAGGGAGGAAGAGTAAGGATGAGAAAAATATAGAAATATATAATACAAAGAGGGAGGAAGAGTAAGGATGAGAAAAATATAGAAATATATAATACAAAGAGGGAGGAAGAGTAAGGATGAGAAAAATATAGAAATATATAATACAAAGAGGGAGGATGAGTAAGGATGCGAAAAATATAGAAATATATACTACAAAGATGGAAGAAGGGTAAGGAGGAGAAACATATAGAAATATATAATACAGTGATGGCGGAAGAGCAAGGAGGAGAAAAATATAGAAATATATAATACAGTGATGGCGGAAGAGCAAGGAGGAGAAAAATATAGAAATATATAATACCAAGAGGGAGGAAGAGTAAGGAGGAGAAAAATATAGAAAGATATAATGCAAATAGGGAGGAAGAGTAGCGATGAGAAAAATATAGAAATATATAATAGAAAGAGGGAGGAAGAGTGTGGATGCGTAAAATATAGATATACATAATACAAAGATGGAGGAAGAGTAAGGATAAGAAAAATATAGAAATATATAATACAAAGATGGAGGAAGAGTAAGGATGAAAAAATATAGAAATATATAATACAAAGTTGGAGGAAGTGTAAAGATGAGAACAATGTAGAAATACATAATACAAAGATGGAGGAAGAGTATGTATGAGAAAAATATAGAAATATATAATACAAAGAGGGAGGATGAGTAAGGATGCGAAAAATATAGAAATATATACTACAAAGATGGAAGAAGGGTAAGGAGGAGAAAAATATAGAAATATATAATACAAAGATGGAGGAAGAGTAAGGAGGAGAAAATATAGAAATATATAATACAAAGAGGAAGGAGGAGTAAGGATTAGAAAAATATAGAAATATATAATACAAAGATGGAGGAAGAGTAAGGAGGAGAAAAATATAGAAATATATAATACAAAGTTGGAGGAAGGGTAAGGAGGAGAAAAATATAGAAATATATAATACAAAGATGGAGGAATAGTGTGTATGAGAAAAATATTGATATATATAATACAAAGTAGCAGGAAGTGTACTGATGAGAAAAATATAGAAATATATAATACAAAGAGGGAGGAAGAGTAAGGAGGAGAAAATATTGATATATATAATACAAAGAAGCAGGAAGTGTAAGGATGAGAAAAATATAGAAATATATAATACAAAGAGGGAGGAAGTGTAAGGATAGAGAAAAATATAGAAATATATAATACAAAGAGGGAGGAAGAGTGAGGATGAGAAAATATAGAAATATATAATACAAAGAGGGAGGAAGAGTGAGGATGAGAAAATATAGAAATATATAATACAAAGAGGGAGGAAGAGTAAGGAGGAGAAAATATTGATATATATAATACAAAGAAGCAGGAAGTGTAAGGTTGAGAAAAATATAGAAATATATAATACAAGGAGGGAGGAAGAGTAAGGATGAGAAAAATATAGAAATATATAATACAAAGATGGATGAAGAGTAAGGATGAGAAAAATATAGAAATATATAATACAAAGAGGGAGGAAGAGTAAGGAGGATAAACATACAGAAATATATAATACAAAGATGGAGGAAGAGTAAGGATGAGAAAATGTAGAAATATATAATACAAAGAGGGAAGAAGAGTAAGGAGGATAAACATACAGAAATATATAATACAAAGTGGGGTGAAGAGTAAGGATGAGAAAATCATAGAAATATTTAATACAAAGATGGATGAAGAGTAAGGATGACAAAATATAGAAATATGTAATACAAAGAGAGAAGAAGAGTAACGATGATAAAATACAGAAATATATAATATAAAGAGGGAGGAAGAGTAAGGATGAGAAAAATATAGAAATATATAATACAATGATGGAGGAAGAGTATGTATGAGAAAAATATAGAAATATTTAATATAAAGGTAGAGGAAGAGTAAGGATGAGAAAATACAGAAATATATAATACAAAGAGGGAGGAAGAGTAAGGATGATAAAATATAGAAATATATAATACAAAGATGGCGGAAGAGTAAGGAGGAGAAAAATATAGAAATATGTTATAAAAGAGGGAGGAAGAGTAAAGATGAAAAAATATGGAAGCATATAATATAAAGAGGAATGAATGGGAATGATGTGAATAATATAAAAATACATAAAACAATGTGGAACGAAGAGTAACAATGAGAATATTTATATAAAACAAAACTGATATAGAATATCGATGAGAATAATATGAAAATATATAAAACAACGCTTGAAAAATGGTAAGAATTAGATTTTTAAAAAATATATAAAGCAAAGTAGGGCAAATATAAGGATGAGGAAAATATAAAATTATATATAAAAAAAATGGTGAAGGAGTAAAAATGAGAATGATATAAAAAGCATATTAAACAAAGAGGGAGAATGAGTAAAGATCTGAATAATAATAAAATATATAAAACAAAGTGAAATCAAATGTATGAATGAGAATAATGTAAATATATATATATAAAACAGCTGGAGAGAGAGTTAGTTAAGTGCCATACATGCTACATGCTTGAGAGATAATGTCTCGAAAGAGACATGAGTGACTGGGTAGATTATCTCGCAGTAGGTTGCTATTACTTTCTGTGGTAGACTGGTTGCCCGCTAAGGCTATAGAACACTATCTCTCCTGTTATTTAACCCATAAATGAAGAAACGGATTAATAACTTTCCCGAGAGAATTTCTGCGTAAGTGAATACAAGGAATTCAACTAGAATTCGAACTCGTCACCTCGATTTGTCGTTCCGTGTCGATATCCACTGCATCACGACGCACATCCGCATCACAAAGGATTAATGTGGAGAAGTTTCATGAAGGCACCATTATGATGTCCTCACTCCTCACGGCTAATTTTCTCACTGCTGTTGTGTCCCGGTTATATTCTTATTTATATGAAGCTTGATGTAATTTAATATTTTGTATGTGGGTTGTTTTTCTTGTCATTTTGGAAAAATAATCCCTGGGGAGTGAGGACATCATAATGGCGTCTTCACGAAACTCAAAATTTGGCATGACTTTGCTCAGTTATTTGACAAACTTCTCCACAATAATCTTATTAACATATCTCTATCTCGATATCGAGCACTTTACGACAAAACACATGCTTGCCAAAATATCTCTTTTATCAGAAAGCCATTTTATCAGTGAACCATTCTAATGCATCTTAAAAACGAAAAATATTTTAAGCTTTTATTTTAGTTTTAATTTTTTTTTTTTCAATCGTATCACCCCGAGCAAGGCGATAATGCCACTGATGTGCAGGGGGCTACATAACAGGAAAATAATTAGATAGGAGGAGAGTAAACAGACAGACGAATCAGTTAAGGATGGGAAGACAGGTGTGATGACCGTTGCAAAGGTGGAGAGAAAGGAAAAGATATACATGATGCTGTAGAAAGAACTAGAGTCAAGTGATTAAGTAATGGCTATTGACATTGCATTTAAATTGCTGGAGATTGTTGCCGTTAGGAAAGCAAGAATATGGAAGCGAGTTCCACAGGTGGCAAGTGCGAGAAAAGAAGCTGGTGGTGTAGAACATTTGGTTGATCTAACTGTGAATGGGTGGGACTCAGTTGCCAGTCTGATTGCACGAGTAAAAACCTGTTGTAGGGGTACCAGTGACTTAGTTCGTTGGAGCAGAAGCCATGAACATATTTAGAGAACAGACAGACAGAGGGAAACCACATCCCGTCGGTGAGAAAGTGGTTGGAGTCGAGCAGCCAAGTCGGTACCTATCACCTTACTGATTCTCCTTCGGAGTCTGTCAAGAACACTGAGATGAACAGCGTGTGCGCCTGCAAACTAATAGATTTAATTTAATATTTCAAATAAACAAAATACTTTGCTGCATTTCAAACTGAATTGAAATTTCTTTAATCGTTAAAATAGGCCATATTGTCAAATCAGCCAACACATCATAATTTTCTTTATTAAAAGAATATTTTAAAATAAAATAAATTTTTCTGAAGGTTTATTTGAGGAAGATTAACAGATTTAAAGTTTAATCATTCTGAATTAAAACAAATATTATTTATCGTATTGTAAAATATTGCAGTAATGCATTTTTTAACGCGGAGATGGCTGTTTTTATGATGTGCTAACAGATTTAACGATAGCTTAATGTTTAACATTTATAAGAAAGGGACACATAACTGTAAAAATTACTTGACTATTACAATGTCCACGTTATATATATATATATATATATATATAAGTATAGGGTACGTGTGGATGGAATAATATTCTGTATCCAAAGAAACAGTATTCTTAAAAAAGTGCTCAATACAAAGTAGAGCTACTAATATTCATTCAGGAATTATAACATGAATATGTTATAATATCACTACAAAAGTAGTTATTTGGTTTCGACACTTCTTGTGTCTTATCAAGTGAAGAGGCTTATCAAGTTGAAGTGTTTTAAAAGGTTAGAAACTAGCAAAAAACCTTTAATCAGGGAGGCATTGTTGTATGTACAATATATATATATATATATATATATATATATATATATATATACTACGTAGTAATCTTAAAAATATATGAAAATATTCTAAGTAATCTAATATTTCACTGAGTTTTAGGTATTTTACTTTTAAAAATGATTTTTTTTATTTTCTAGCAGTAATGTGTATCAGTCAGTTAAGTGCCATACCTGATACACGCTTGCGCGATCATGTCTCGAAAGAGACATGACTGACTGGGCAGAACATTATCCCGCAGTAGGTTGCCATTGCTTTCTGCGGTAGACTGGTTGCCAGACAAAGATATAGAACCCAATCTGTCCTGTTATTTGACCCATAGCTGGAGGGAAGAGATAAATTAATACCTTTCCCAAGGTTATTTGCGCGTATATGATTGCAACGAATTCAACTGGAATTCGAACTCAGCTCTCCGATTTCTCGTCCCGTGTCGATATCCACTGGACCACAACGCACATCAGTTATGTGTATAGCGGTCCGTAATTACATAAATCTGAACGCTAATACACTGACAAAAAATAATTCGATTTTTTTTAAAATGCTGAGATCGGTAAATTGTCGTAAACTTTTTCATTTCTGATTAGAATATATATATACAATGTATATATATATATATATATATATATATATATTTGAACTATATATATAGTTCTAATTTTTTTAATTAATTACAATAATTTATAAGGCTTCAAAACTTTTCAAATTTCTATACACACATACACAGACACACACACAGACACACACACACACACACACACACACACACACACACACATATATATATATATATATATATATATATATATATATATTCCAATGCTTTAATCCAAGCGGAAAAAGCAGGAAGGTAAATTCAAAAAACCCGATCCTAATTAATATTAAAAATTTTATTTTAATATTAAAAAATGATACAGGAAGAGAGCTCCATGTAATAAAATATTACAGAGCAAATATAAATTAAAAAAGGATTAATTCAATGATGTTGGATGATCATTTCGATGTGAAAATCCCCACGGGAGATAACACATCACCTCAGCAACAGAAAAAAACTTTCAGAAACTGAATTTTTCTGTTTTATATATATATATATATATATATATATATTAATTACAATTAATCGTTAGAAATTAATACAGAATCTGAAAAGATTTTAAACCTTATAAATTATTGTAATTAATATTTTTTAAATGAAAACAATTTTTCCAAAATCATAAATCATCTTAACAAATTTTTCTCAAGAAAATAATGTCCATCATAATGTCATATTCAGAAAAAGCAATTAAAAGATTTTTCTAATTAAATAATGTCTTACAATTTTTATTTTATGATTCGGAGCAAATTTTCTATAACGTGGGTTCAGTTTGACAATAAAAAAATTAAAAGATTATGACTTAAATTCTCAAAGGACTTGTCTTTTTAACCAATATAAAGACTTAGCTCTGCAAAAAGGAATTTCTCTAAAATACAATTTCATATAATTAAATAAAGTGCTTATAAAGGAGGTGGACAACAGATGATAAAAATAAAATACCCAGATTTAAAAAAAAAAAAAGAGAAAATTTCTAAAGTAATTACATTCATCCTTTCTGTTATAATAAATACCGTTGTACACATATATGGTCAATTTCTGTCAGGCTTATAGAGGGAGTTGATTTTCTAAGCGCCGTTTAGATGTGGCACAAAGTCGAAAGTACGGGGGTACCCAGCGAGGAGCGAACTCACTAATTTCTTATAACAGTTTCCTAGTCAGAGAAGGTTGCTAACCATTACACCACGACGAAGGGCCCAGATTAATAGAGAGTGAAAGACAATAGCGACGCAGATTCATTAGAGAGACAACAGCGAGGCTGCATCGGCTCAATTCATTCTCTTTCCTACCGGTTATGAAAGCTCTTGCTACGTGTTTGCTCTTTAACAATGTCTTATTATTTTATTTTTCTGAAATAATTATGCCGTTGTAAAGTGAAATTATATTTAGCGTCTCGGCCTTTTGGCTGGGGAGCGAAATGACCAAAATAAGACCAGTACAGACCAGTTCTGAACCTATCCACTGCGGTGGATAGGTAATATTTGACCAGTACCTGGGCGTACGCGCTCGGGTTCCCCACATTAAAAAAGACCTTGTGTCACATCTCTCTGAAGTGGGGGAGAAGAGTAAATATATATATATATATATATATATATATATATATATATATATATATATATGAAATGAATTGTTTAAACATTATTTTTTATCTTTATTTTTATCGATACTCGTATTTAAGTAGATATTCTGTTTTTAATTAAACAGTATTATATATTTATATCTCCTGGCCTGATTATTTACGATAATTTTTTTATTACGAAAATGTGTGTCATTCCGCAGGATTCGAACCTGCGACCCCTACCATTTGATCTGGCAATAAAAATATATATATATACTCTCTGTTATAATAAAGACTGTTGTGCGTGTGTATTCTCCTCCTGTTACGTTTGGGGTTTTGGATTAATTTTCTCTTATGTCTTTTGTAAGTTACTAAATATTAAATACATCAATATATATGTTGCTGTCATTTTAAGTGATTTTCTAAGAGTCACTTAGATGTGGCACAAGGCCGAATGTATGGGTGAGGATCGAACTCACTACTCAGTTGTAACTGGTTCTTGCGAGAATAAGCTCGCTAACAATTACACCACGCTGTCATTTTAGGCGGCATACCCAGATAAATATTTTGCCGTCATTTTTGATGTCACGTACCCTCTCGTTTATTAAATAATTCTTGAAAGTTTCAGTAAAATCCGACAATTGTTTATTTTTTGCAAGAATTTGCAAATCAACATTTTTTACCGCTAAAATGATGCTAAAATTTCCTATCCTAATTTGTGGTCAACCATTGATGCAAAAGAAAAGAAAATTAAAAAAAACTCTTAGTAGAATTTAAAATGTAATTTAGTAATAGAAAAATCCTTGGTTTTTCCTTTTAATAATAATAATAAGATTTTATATATTTTCATCATACGCTCATATTTTAGTGAATCTTTGGAGGTATCTAAGACTAAGAAAATATGGTGTCTCTTTTTCTGACTATTATATTAAATTAAATCAATTATGTTAAATGACATAATTCGTAGTTAATATAGTCTAAGATCTTTCGTTGTCTTTGTCGCAGGTTAAGAACAAAGCTAGTGAGCCGAAGGAAAATAGATAGAGGACAATGCACTGTCCAATAAGAGGCACGAGACAGGGCGTTAGCCAATAAGAAACAGAAAAACTTCATTATCCAATAAACACTGTATCTTTTCCTTATAACAACAAACACACTCTTTCCATGAAGGTACGCCTTTTTTCTGGTATTCCCACCCATTTTCCCCCTGGCTTTTCTGCTTCTTTCTCCTCAATTTCGAAAAGATTCTGCCCGACCCACGGATAGCCACAGCACTGCCTTTTCTTTGTAACGTCTGTGAAACCGACGCACTCATTTTTGTCGGCTTTGAATCATAAATTTGAACAGTTTTTCTTTCTTTCTTTCTTTCTTTCTTTCTTTCTTTCTTTCTTATCCGTGTTTC
>JBBBDQ010001195.1:537500-545000 GCA_037127315.1 Ascarosepion bandense
AAGGTGTCGGATGTACATTTCGACATAGGATCTCTAATAGAGACTACATCACGTCAGCGACATTGTTCTTCCAAATGGCGAAGGCCCTGAGTTAGAGTGTAGAGGGGTTTTTGGTTAACAACGGTCACAAAGTGGAAAAGGACAGAGTTGGTAGTCGCGGGGTTACAGGGTATTGAAATGGTATATTTAGGAAGGGGAGGAATAGGAGTTCATTTTTTATAAAGATAGACAACTAAATGAGTTAAATTACTTTTTAAAGTTAAGATTTTGGGCTGTTTGAAGAGGTGTATTTAGGCGAAAAGGAATGGGTTTCAATATAAGAATTATATTAAAAATTAAAAATTTTTTTTGGTTTATTTGATTAAACCTTTTAGGTAGAAGCGAGCTAAATGCCAATTACAGGAAGTTATCAGTTTAAAAATTATTAGAGAGAAAATATTAGAGAAAATATATATATATATATATATATGTGTGTGTGTGTGTGTGTGTGTGTGTGTGTGTGTGTGTGTGTGTGTGTGTGTTAACCAAGGAAAAAGGGGTTTAGTAAAAGAATCCATAAAGGATATATAAAGGAGCTTGGGATAGGAAGGTAGTGGGGGTTAAAATACTTTTTAAGGTTAACGTTAGGATAAAATTAAGATTAAAACTTAAATTGAATCCTTTTAATTTATATTCTAACATCTAGTTAACGGAGATTTCAATTCTAAATTTAAGTATTCGAATAATTTGCCTTGTGGCTGCATTTACTGATTAATTCCCTCCTAAGATTCAGTAGCCGGTGTTGGTGGGGGTATTTTAATATTGAAATTTTTTCCAGTAAACATAGACAGCACCTATCACGAAAATTCCTCGGAATACGGGCTGAACCTATCAGTTTCCAGCTAATTTCACCATCACTAAGTATATACACCAGGCCTACGACAAGAACAGCGAATCCAGAACTGTTGCCCTAGACATTTCCAAACCGTTTGAAAGAGTCTGGCATGCTGGCTTTCTATGCAAGCTGCAGGGATATGGTATAACTGGACAATTGTTTGACCTAATCCGGTCATTCCTTTCAAATCGCACAATGAAGGTAGTATTGAACAGACAAGTCTCTTAATACTATCACACGAACGCGGGTGTCCCTCAAAACTCTATTCTAGGTCCTACGCTTTTCCTTATCTACATTACCGATCTCTTCAACGTAATAAGATCCCAAGTAGGCATATACGCTGACGACACTACAGTTTACTCTCGCCTCGATCAAAAATCTGCCGAGGCTGACAAAGCAAACCTCGTTGCCGAGCTTGAAAAGGACCTCCAATCCCTGGTGGATTGGGTAAGAAATGGCTCGTGAATTTTAATGCATCCAAAACGAAGCTGCTATCTATTAGCCATCACAGACAATCGCTCCTACCCACCATTAACATGAATCAGGCTAGTCTCCCTGAAAGTAAAACACTGCGCCTCCTCAGGTTAACTCTTATATCAGACCTCAAGTGGAATGACTATATAGAATCCATCGCTAAATCTGCTGCTAAGAAGGTCAGTTCGCTACGCAGGGCCAGGAAGTTTTTCCCGTCTGAAACAATCCTGCACATATACAAATGTACCAGCCGCCCGTGCATTGAATACTGCTGCCATATCTGGTCGGGTGTTCCTGCTATCCACCTAGAGATCCTTGGTCTGTGATGTGATCGATCCCGACTTTGCAGCTAGAATACAGTCACTTTCTCACCGGCGCAATGTGACTTCCCTGTGACTCTTCTACAAATAGTTTCACGGCTTCTGTTCCGATGAACTTAGCTCACTGTTGCCCTCTGTATATGAATTTACTCAAGCCACAAGATTATCAACTAGGTCACACTCTTTTATTGTGAAACCAATAAATTGCAAACGCAAATTCTAGTCCATCAGCTACTTTTCTCGCACTTCCCGCCTGTGCAATTCCCTCCCGTTTACTTGCTTTCCCAACAGCTATAATCCTCAAAATTTCAAATGTAATGTCAAAAGTCATCTCTTGTCTCACTAAACTGCATCCTCTCTCTCTCATGCTCTTTTCTCCGTCCACCTGACTCTCATCAGTATTCTCATCCTTCTCGTACCCTCTTCCTGACACCCAATGTAACCTGTCACTCTTTCTCATAACTTTCCTCCTATGTAACCCAACAGTGGCAGTAAAATGCCTTGCTTGGGGCGACACGATTATAAAAAAAAAGAAAATGTCTACATAGAAGAATCTATATTAATCTCAGTTAATGTATTTGATCAGATATTTATTTCTATGTTTGCGTGATACCATCAATTCACTTTTCTTTATTAACTCATGGTTATTTAAGTGTTTAATATGTTTTTGTAAAAGGCATAAATTACATTTATTTCCTTTTCCAATTTAATTGTTTTTGAGATGTAATTCCAGATAATAATTAGGGTTTTGTTGTTTTTTTTTAATTGCCAGATATATTTTGAGAGGGCAGTGCTTTTATTGCATTTGCTATTGCCTATTGGCATTTGATAACTGTTGTCACAGCATTCTTACCGATTTTCAGATGAGCTAAAATAGGGTAATATGTATATTTAATAATATGTACTTAATATCTCTGTTATATTATACTGGGCACTGTTATATTTACAGAAAAAAATAGCCATACTTGTGCGTGAATCCCGAAGATTAACAAAATTCTTTTAACCCCGACATATTTAATTTATTTGTTTCAACATTATCTACTCAAATACAAGAAACGATTAAAACAATCTTTAAACAAATAAATTAAATCAAATATATATATATATATAGTCATCCGCAGACAGATCTGTTTCGCTGTATCACAGCCCATCAGTACGGTTAGACTCCGATTGCTTTTTAGCACAGGATTGAAACCCGACCGAATTGGCGTCAGTCGGCGATTCTACCTCTGGGCTAAAAAGGGTGCGATGCATAATTTACGAAAAATGAAATCTGACATCTCATTTTAGCAGATATAATTACCAATTGATTCAGGGATTTGAGGTAGGATTCCTTTTGTAGGGATCTTTGTTGAATATAAGACCCTAACGAACAAAATCGAACGAAGAGAATGAGTTTCCCGAGTTGCCGTATCTTCGTAATCACTATTAGACTCATCCAACTCTTTAACAGTCATCTGCACTATTCTCAGATTGACACCTAAATACTCTGAAATATTCATTTTAGTGCTTCCGGCGTTAATTTAATCAGTACAACGTGTCATTTCCAAATTTATGCTGGAGTGAATTGCGCCATGGTGCCCTTATTTACACAGACGTTGCCCAACCGACCCTGCTATACTGAGCAGTCGACAAACTCAAAAATAAACAATACGCATGCAAGAATTTTTTTAAAATATACAAAATAATCACAGTGTACCCGGTGCACTATATATATATATATATATATATATATACATTACGCTCTCACACTCTGATTGAGCACTCTGGAAGAAAGGTAGACTTTGAAAAACAGTAGCCACTCTAGCGTGGACGCATCGCTCATTCAGTAAAAATGAAATTTGAGCACTCTAGCTATTGGGCGCGTAATATGATATGCGCTAAAAAGACTGCCTTCTTCCACCGAACGCCCCGTGGCTTAGGGGTAGAGTCGCCGACTGACGCCAATTCGGTCGCGTTTCGAGCCTGGTTTATGTAGCAATCGGAGTCTAACCATACTGATGAGCTGTGATACAATATGACAATATATATATATATATATATATATATATATATATATTCTAGATTCAGATTTCCATGCTTTATGCAATCATCAGATGCACATTCCGAAATGACCGTTTAAGAGATTTGGATTTAAATTCACTCAATGTTCAGAGGGGTTAAATCTTATAATATTAGGGTACTATTTTTTTAATTTATCAAGAGCAAAATATACATAGACAAAATTTACATGAAATTGAAAAGAATTAAAATTTTAAATTAAAATATCATTAAAATACAAAGAGATGAAATCAAAGGGGCGTAATTTATAATCATTGATAGAAATATTCTCTGGGAAAGGAAAGAAACAAAGAAAGAAAGGAAAGTAAGAGAGTGAGGAAGAAAGAGACAAACATAGAAAAATCTGTATAAATCAGGAAGTAAGAATTTGAGTGAGTAATTTTTCTATGGCAGCATGTGATTGCTAACTCACTTATTTTTTAAAATAGATTAGGGTTATTTATATGACCTAAGATGGCAAGTTTTTTTTCTAAAAGGCATGTTATATTTGTCTCCTTTTCTATTGTTAAATTTGTTTTTTGCGACGATATTTCTGGTAATAATTTTATTCTTGTTGCTGTTTCAAGTGTTTTTGAAGTATTTGTTTTTCTTTAGTTATTAAAGCGATATATATATATATATATATATATATATATATATATATATATATATATATAAACATGATGAATCTGTACTCTCTTACCCATGCAAACACACTGACACAGATGGATGAATGGATATAACATCTCATAATTGATAAAATATTCTCAATTTTTCTCGCTTTTTTTAAATTAAATATTGGAAAGATGTTTGTTTTGATTACCTTCTATCTATCTATCTATCTATCTATCTATCTATCTATCTATCTATCTATCTATTAGGGACTGAACCTAACTGAAGAGTCTTCATAAATTGTTTATATACTAAACGATCTATCTATCTATCTATCTATCTATCTATCTATCTATCTATCTATCTATCTATCTATCACTTTGTGTTCCTATGTATCTATCTATCTATCTATCTATCTATCTATCTATTAGGGACTGAACCTAACTGAAGAGTCTTCATAAATTGTTTATATACTAAACGATCTATCTATCTATCTATCTATCTATCTATCTATCTATCTATCTATCTATCACTTTGTGTTCCTATGTATGTATGTATCTATCTATCTATCTATCTATCTATCTATCTATCTATCTATCTATCTATCAGTCCATACATTTATCTGACGAGTCTTTCGAATTTTTTTTTTTTTTTTTCAGTTTGGCTGTTTAAAAAGTATTTTTAATTTTGGCGGTGTTTTGAATGTTTATTCCGAACTTTTGCAAGTTGAGCGCGGTTGTAATTCTAATGACTGTCTGTCTATTTTTTAGAAACTTTTAACACTCTATTCCCACTGCTAAATAAAGTGAGGTAAGGTTCACCCACACACACACACACACACACACACACACACACACACACACACACACACACTTATATATATATACTTTATAAATTCAATCTATGCTGAAAGTGATATTTGCCAAAAGGAACGACTAAATTAAGAGAATGCTCAATGCAATATTCACAAATGAAAATATCAGGTAATTTAAGGTATATAATATTTGAAGCACTGATATTTTTGCTGCCACGGTTTCTACCACAATGGTTTAATCAGTCAGCTTCTTGGTCAAATCACAGTTTCCTGTGCTTTCTTTATGCTACCAAGGTCAGTTTTTCAAATATTTAATATCTTATACATATATATGTGTGTGTGTGTGTGTGTGTGTGTGTGTGTGTGTGTGTGTGTGTGTGTGTGTGTGTGTAAAATTAAGACAGACACGTTATTCCATGGTTAAGCGAAAATGTGGGCCTATTTCAAGCGAACCATCCTCAGCTTCCGTCTTTATTGTACAGAAAATTTTACACGACGATTCGTGTAATATTTTCTGTACAATAAAGACGGAAGTTGATGATGTTTCGCCTGAAATAGGCCTATGCTTCCGTGTAGAATCGTGTAAAACGTTATGTACAATAAAGACGGAAGCTGACGGTGTGTCGCCTGAAATAGGCCCACATTTTCGCTTAACCATGGAATAACATGTCTGTCTTAATTTTTATATATATTTGCTCTATATGTATTTATATAAATATATATTTAGAGCTCTCCTAGAGAGTTATTCTACCACTTTTTGGATTCTTCTATATCTACACCGCATAGATAGATAGATAGATAGATAGATAGATAGATAGATAGATAGATAGATAGATAGATAGATGTAGCTATTTGATGAAATATCGTTTTCAGTTCTGCTATATTTAAGGATAGGGCATATGTAAATATAGATTTGGACATTGAATTCAACACCCAGAGACGACAGTCTGGTTTATGATAAAACAGAATGAAGCCTCTGGGTGTTGACTTCAATGTCCACATTTATATATGGAATTAACAACCGGCATATTTAATTGATTTGTTTGAAAATTATTTTTAATAGATACTCGTATTTGAATAGATATTCTGTTTTTTAACCGACCTGAATTTTCATGAAATATTTGGTCATTAACCTGATTGTAGTTCACGTTCATTTGCTTGGTAATATCATATTTCAGGGGAACTACTTTCTTCTAAATTGAATACAAAGCCAAGTATGGTAGGTCTTTTTTGTAATAGTCGGGCCCGAACTAGTGAAACTAGTCTGAATATTTGCCATGGAAATATCGATAGGCTTACAAAGTTACTGTTGTTGAAAAGTTCTTCTCCTTTATTCTATCATCTTGTCGGATTCTAAGCCACCAGACACAGAAATTTAAATATCCATCGCCCGGTTCACCTCCCTATCGCCCGGTTTACACTCCACCCATGTCTATTGAACAGGTGAAGAGGCTTATCCCTTGTTCCCTGTTTAGGTGTGGTTTCCGGTTTTCTCTTTTCTAATCTTTTCAGTCCTTTTTCTTTTTTATTCAATTGGAGTAGACAGACTATCGCCCGGCTCACACTCCACCCACGTCTATTGAACAGGTAAAGAGGCTTATCCCTTGTTTCTTGGTTAGGATGTGGTTTCCAGCTTTCTCTTTTCCAATCTTTTCACTCTTACGTAGCCCCCTGCACATCAGTGGCGTTACCGCCTTGCTCGGGGTGATATGGTTAAAAAAAAATATTTGGGAAGTGTTCTAACAGAGGACGGAAACTGAAAGTGCGATATGGAGATCCGAATGGCTATTGGCATGGGCAAGAATGCATTCCAGAAACTGAGTAAAGTATAAAGAGACAGGAAAATTTTGCTTGAAGCAAAGAAGGGAGTGCTGGATTGTTATATTGTGATGACATGGAAAGAAGACGTAAACAACGACGAAATTTTGAAGAGTATAGACTCAATCGTGTTTCTACAGAAGGATGCTGAGGATGACATAGAAAGAAGACGTAAGAACGACGAAATTTTGAAGAATATTTACTCAATCGAGATTCTACAGAAGGATGCTGAGGATGACATGGAAAGAAGACGTAAGCAAAGACGAAATTTTGAATAGTATAGACTCAATCGTGTTTCAACATAAGGATGCTGAGGATGACATGGAAAGAAGACGTGAGCAAAGACGACATTTTGAAGAGTATAGACTCAATCGTGTTTCTACAGAAGGATGCTCAGGATGACATGGAAAGAAGACGTGAGCAACGACGAAATTTTGAAGAGTATAGACTCAATCGTGTTTCTACAGAAGGATGCTGAGGATGACATAGAAAGAAGACGTGAGCAAAGACGAAATTTTGAAAAGTATAGACTCATTCGTGTTACTACA
>JBBBDQ010001195.1:550000-632500 GCA_037127315.1 Ascarosepion bandense
AACAGGACAGATTGGGTTCTATAGCTTTGGATGGCAACCAGTATACTGCAGAAAGTAATGGCAACCTTCTGCCCAGTCAGTCATGTCTCTTTCGAGACATGATCGTCCAAGCGTATCTCACGTATGGCACTTAACTGACTGACTGTTTTCCGAAAAAAAAATCTTTTAAAAGAAAGATTTTATTAATTTCGACCGAAAACTGTACGGGCTGCTCAGTTAATGAATGCTGTTTCCTTGCAGGGAAACACCTACTAATATTTGCCATTACCAGTGACATATTTGGAATTGCTTCTTGGCTGAGCCGAAAACTTTTCAGTACCTTTGCAGAGATGGAAAACAAGTCGAAAGCTAACCACAGAAGACAGTGAGTGTGTCTAAACAAATCAATTATGGGTTTTAATATTGCTTGTTGAGAAACAGTGGGTGAGCATAGATATTAAGAGTCGTCTCTTTACACCTACAGAGAGAGAGAAGACATCAAAAACGGTTTTGCCTGTTCACACCATTCTTGATCTGTCTCTGTACATCTGTCATTTTTTTTTTTTTTTAGTTTTTTCTTCTGGTATACTAAACTTAACTATAGTCCTTTGTTTTTTTGTTTTTGTTTTTTGTTTTTAATTCGTTTTTTAATATTTTTCCTTTCTTTTCTTTCTTTTTTTGATGTTTTTCTTCTCTTTTTTTTTTCATTTCTTCTTTTATTTTTTGTTTTTCTAATTCTTTAAATATTTTTCTTTTTTTTTTCTTTCTTTTTACTTTGTTTTCGCTATTTTCTTCTTTTTATCTTTTCTATTAGCTTATTCGGCTAAGACATTCGGAGTTATTCTCCTAATTTCTTTATTCCTGGATTAGTTTCGAATATACTTTTCGCTCGAATTTTAATAATATTTCTTTCTTGTGAGAGCTTTTTAATTGCCTTGATCTGTTAAATGGAAAGAAAGAAAGAAAAAAGAAGAGGATAGATAGATAGATAGATAGATAGATAGATAGATAGATAGATAGATAGATAGATAGATAGATAGATAGATAAACAATTTATGAAGACTCTTCAGTTATGTTCAGTCCGTAATAATAGATAGATAGATAGATAGATAGATAGATAGATAGATAGATAGATAGATAGATAGATAGATAGATAGATCGTTTAATATATAAACAATTTATGAAGACTCTTCAGTTATGTTCAGTCCGTAATAGATAGATAGATAGATAGATAGATAGTGCAACGATTCAAATATAATTTTTTTATTCTAAGTTAAAAAATGCTCCTTTGGTGCCTGCTACTGGGTAAAAGCCGGCGTAGACGCTTTGATTCCAGCAAGAAAATTCCAAGTTGAATTTCGTTCATCTTGTTGGTTCTCACCTGCAGTCTCGGTTGCTATTGCCTCCTGGATACAATTCTTTTTTCCTGTACCGGAGTGACGCGTCTGATTAAAACTGACGCCTTTTGTCTCTGTTCGTAATGAATGCGAGCGTGTCCGAAATGATGCAAAGTTATTGTTTACTGGAACAATGAAACATCGTATCGCATCCCGCAAGTTCGCTTCTAGAGATTAATGGCCGTTCTGCAAGACTGTGTTGAACAACAGCAACTCCTCACATTTGCATCAGACAAGGCTGAATGGCTTGCGCTCAAATTCTCATGCAACTCAACATTTGACTCGCCGGGAAAATATTATTAGTATATTTATTTGTATATATATATATATATATATATATATATATATATATATATATATATATATACTGGGCCGAATAACCGCGAAAACAACTTGATAGAAAAATATTCAGTCCGGTAGATATATATATGTGGTGTCCATAAAGTCCGTGTGCACTTTAAAAAATTTATAACTTTATTTGCATTTGTGATAGAAATAAAGTGCATACGAACTTTATGGACACCCTACATTGTATATAACACGCTAAAAGTCTGCCTTCCTCTACCAAGCGCCTATAGCTCAGAGTTAGAATTGTCGACTAATGTCAATTTGGTGGGGTTTCCTAGATAATAGCAATCGGATGTCTAACCGTACTGATGAGCTGTGATACAGTGAAACAGATCTTTCTGCAGATGACTATATATATATATATATATAAAAAACAAAAACAAAACAGAGTATCTACTCAAATACGAGTATTCATTAAAAATTATTTCTAAATAAATTAATAATATACCGGTGTTAATCCATTTCGTAACAGATTTCGTAAATAAATTGGCATTGCTTACATTTGGATACGAAAACAGAGCAGATATAAATTTTTCAAATAATCAGAAAAGTGGGTGTTTAAAGACATCATTTAGGGCTTTGTCTATTTGCAAGTCCTTCGTAGTCGACTAGTCTAAGACACGTCAGATCAATTGACGGTTTCCCTTAGAGGACACAGGTTCAAATACTGCCAGAGGACGCATATTTTCCTAACAAGATATCTCGTTTATTCAGGCTGGTAGAAATAAATATACTTTTTAATTATAAAATAAACAGAATATCTACTCAAATACGAGTATCATTAAAAAATAAATATTATATATACATGGTGTTTCAGCAAAATCCGAGACTTGACTAAAAGAAAACGAAATAGGCAATAAAACAAAAGTTGTACATGCAGAGACCCGCGAGTTTATTTAGCAACAGTTAGAGTGACATCCTACATTATTTTTCAATGTAACCGCCACTGGCGATGACGACCATCTCAAGGCGGGCGCGAAATGAATCACACGCTTTGGCGACCATGTCCTTGTCCATAACGGCTAACGCCTCCACGATGGCAGCTTTCAGAGAGTCGATCGTGTTGTGAGCGTGCTTGTTGGTCTTGGCCTTGATCACGCCCCCAGGAGAAATAATCAAGGGGGTTACAGTCAGGTGAGGAGGGTGGCCATAAGTCCGGCGACCAGTGGTGAGGAACAGTGTTGAGCAGCCATGCCTGGGTCATCTTAGCCTTGTGTACAGGAGCGGAGTCCTGCTGGAAGACGTAGGGGCGTCCAGCGGCGATCTCCTCCATCCAGGGCTTCACCACGCTCATCAACACCTCCTGGTAGATTTCAGCAGTGACCCTCAGGCCCTTTTGAATGAAAGTTGAGGTTCTTCTCTGATGAAAAGAATTTCATCCAGAACCAAATGAGCAACAAGCAGAACGACAGGTAGATATTAAAGGCATTGAGGAGGTTGCCGTTAGGAAGAATACTAAGTTTCCCTGTTCCGTCATGGTCCTTGGCGTCATCTCCAGCGAGGGGGACGCCAGGCCTCCGTTTTTCTGACGTGATCAGGATCGATCAATAGAGATACAGAGATAGGTAGGTAGAGAGACAAATGAGTACAGACTGAGATAGATAGATAGATAGATAGATAGATAGATAGATAGATCCATCTGAACTTATTTATAAATGGAACGTTGTCTCTGTGTGTGTCCGTTACCTATAGACTCCGAAACGGCTGAACCGATTTTCTTGAAAATTTACACAGTTGTACTATAAGCGTCTGCGAGTGTTCTTAGCTAGGTTTTGTGTCCAGGTACCCCCGATAAATATCGAAAATTGGTAATCGAAAAATCGCGTTATAGAAGGAGTGGTACGATTTTAATCAAATTTGTTACACTCATAGACAAAGACATAAGAAACGATATTCAGAAGTTGAAAGGTTGCAGTTCTTACAATGGTGCAGAAAATTGATAATATATATATATATATATATATATATATATATATATATATATATATATATATATAAAAGGCAAGATGTTTGTGTGTGTGTGCGTCTATTTATCTGCCTCTATGTCTGTATTTTTTTCAGCCCTTTTATTTTAGTTTTTGCTTCGGTTTTGGCTCTAAGTAGGTATAATTGTAGTTCTTAGTCTCAGCCATGATGCTATTTACTCAGAGGACTTATTTAGCCTTCAAAATTCAGTTTATGACGAAAAAAAAACTTATTTGATATCGATATCAAGAAATCAAAATTTGACTTACATCCATTTATTTTTCTTTCAGTCTACGGTTTCTCTTTAACTGGAAACAACTATTGCTTTTTAATCTTTCGTGTCAACGTCCAAAGAGTCTGAGCTCCAGGACCATGGATTAGTTTTAAAGCTTTTATTACACCCGAGCAACGCCGGGCTATACTGCTAGTATATATATATATATATAAAGACAGAGAGATTAAGAGAGAGAGAGAGAGAGAGAGAGAGAATTAAATAATAGATAGATAACTGAATTAACCAGATAGGTCGTTTTGAAACGGCGACCTTCCAGATCATTTCACGGTAACACGGGTTTATTTCAAGGCTCTATCCAAATCCCACGCTGTTTCTACTCTACAGCAATGATGTAATCAGTTCCCAAGTAGGCATCTCTGCAGATGACACCACCATTTACTCTCGTGGGAAATCTGGCTGCATCTCTTCAAACGAAGTTCCAGTCATTGATATAATAGGGCGGAAATTACTTTTAAAATCGAATGTCTCAAAAAGAAATCTGCCCACCTTTAACCACAATTTCTTGCCCACCATCAGCATGGCTGAACGTGCTAAAGCATGAAAAAACTGTAGATGATATTCTTATATTAGTTAAAAACACAGAAGACATAATCAGTCAGTTAAGTGACATACGTGATACACGCTTGGGCGATCATCCCTCGAAAGAGACATGACTGACTGGGCAGAAGATTATCCCGCAGTAGGTTGCCATTGCTTTCTGCGGTAGACTGGTTGCCGACCAAGGCTATAGAACCCAATCTGTCCTGTTATTTGACTCATGGCTAGATGGGGAAGATATGTACTATATTATTAAGTAGTATTTAGTGGGGGATCAGTTTATTACTTCATAACAATACAAAACTGATCCCCCACTTTATGACCAGTAGAAGCCTTAATCATGCTTTCAACTATTATATTCAGTCAGTCAGTTAAGTGCCATACGTGATACACGCTTGGACGATCATGTCTCGAAAGAGACATGACTGACTGGGCAGAAGATTATCCCGCAGTAGGTTGCCATTGCTTTCTGCGGTAGACTGGTTGCCGACCAAGGCTATAGAACCCAATCTGTCCTGTTATTTAACCCATAACTGGAAGGAAGAGACGGATTAATACCTTTCCCAATGGTATTTGCGCGTAAGTGAATGCAATGAATTCCGCTGGAATTCGAACTGCTCCCCGATTTCTCGTTCCGAGCCCATATCTATGCACCACAACAAAAAAAAAAAAATCGATAAGTTCTCTCCTCAAATTCACATATGAAGATAACAAAATAATCCCTTTTCTTGACATTTTAATAGACACAAACAATAACACATTTACTACCTCCCCGTATATATAAAAAAACAACCAGCAAGGACTCTCAGCTATAACAGTGAATGCCCTAACTACTACAAAATAGCACTTATTCACAATTTAATTAACTAAGCACATATTAACTCCTTCACAATTTTTTTTTACACAGAACTAAAAAATATTAGACAGATTTTCATTAATAATGACTCCACAAATCACATTGTAGATGAACAAATAAGACGACATTTCAAAAACCTCAACACACATCAAACAGAATATGGTACTTCCACAAAAGACTCTAAACATATCAACCACTTTTATTGCAACCAGATGCACGATAACTACAAACAGGATGAAAAAGTCATAAAAAATCCTATTATATATATATATATATATATTATATTATATCCTTATATATCTCCCGTAGATCCTAATGCAAAATTAAAATTAATAATATATTATAAAATATACAATACTGTTAATCTAATTATCCGTAATAACTCCTTCCCACCAATTGATGTATCACGCAGAACCAACATTATATATCAATTCAAATGTCCCTTGGTAGAATGTATTCCAACGAAAAAAAAAAACAAAAAAAACATGTATATATGTTGGATTTACAAGAAGTGCACTAAGTAGACATCTTACATTGCACATATCTGACTATTCGTCTATTTCTAGACATCTACAACAAAATTTCTGTCTACTTTCAGAATAAAAAAGAAAATGATGATCGATAACACAAATATCCTATACCAATTAAACACCAACAGAAAGGCAATATTCATTACAAAAAACTTAAGCCGTCAATTAATAGAATCGGCTATGAATACTGTAATAATAATATGTGTGTGTGCGCGCGCACGCGCGCGTGTGTGTGCGTGTGTGTGCATGTGTGTAAGAGAGAGAGACACACGGAAAAAACACAGATAGATAGATAGATAGATAGATAGATAGATAGATAGATAGATAGAAAAAGAATATATGAATTGTGTAATTACATATCATACGCATGTTCATGCTTGCATAGTATATTTTTGTTTGGGTGAAAAAAGAAAGAAATTTTATTTTTATAGAATTTTCTCGGCCAATTCTTCCCTATTCCGTACCATTAATTCTTTCTCTTTCTGTTTCTCTCCCTCACTTTCTTGCTTGGTGATAGATAGATAGATAGATAGATAGATAGATAGATATGTACTGGCTGATATAGATATTGAAAAAAAAAACTAAATTAACGTATTTTTGTATTCATTACTATGTTAAATAAAATATCGTCTAAGAAAATAAAAAAATACTCTGTAATAACTTTTTTTTCGTTTTTCACGGTTTACGTTTTAAAATGTATTTCATAGTTACGTCCATCATTCCTCTCCTATCTTTACTTCATTCCTCCTCTCCCTCTCTCTCTCTCCCTCTCTCTCTGTTTCTCTCTCTCTCCCTCTCTCTCTCCCTCTCTCTCTGTTTCTCTCTCTCCCCCCCCTCCCCCCCTCCCCCCCCCCTCTCTCTGTTTCTCTCTCTCCCTCTCTCTCCCTCTCTCTCTGTTTCTCTTTCTCTCTCTCTCTCTCTCTCCGTTTTTTAAAACTCTTTCTCTTTACTTCTTGCCGAATCCTTCTGCCTTTTCTCCTTCGTTAAACATGCTCACTTTCTCTCCCACACTACCACACTCTCTGCCCTCTTCTCCTCCCCTCTCATATTGCTATCTTCCCCCTCTCTTTCACCCCCCTCCTTCGCCATTACTATTCTCAGCTACTCACGCACGTTCCCCCTCCTGACACTCTCACGCGCAGTTGTTTATCTCTAATTTCGCCTGCGAATTCCACCAGAATTACTGCTACGAATTTTTTTCAATAATGCTACCAACGTGAATTGTTCCGGCTTCTATTTTGGCTTCAGCCGCCTTATATTCTTCTTGTTGTTCGGCTAGAGAGAAGAATTGTTTCTGTAGACTTGGAACGGCAGCACGAAAGAAAAGTTAAAAATGCGGACGGAAAACAAATGATGAAAAAAAGGAACTGGAAAATCCTACCCTTGAATTAAAAAAAAAAACAAACAAAAAAAAAAACAAAAACAACAAACAAACAAAAAACACTTAACAGGCTACCCGTAAAATTCGTTTCTTTCTTCCTTTTTTCGACGTTGTGTAGATTTCTCTTCGAGGCGTATTTTTATATACATATATATATATTTTTTTTTACCACGAAACACGTGATTATGGAATGTGAAAGCTTTTTAGACATTATCTCACAATAAACACACAAACAAAAATAAACAAAATATTTATATTTTAACAGCGCAGATATATATATATATATAAAAACAAAACAAAAACCCACAGTCACACCGTACGCATTTGTTTTTATATTCGGAGATATAAAACTTTTTGTTTTTCTTTTTTTTACTTTGATATTTATTCACGTAGTCCTTCAATTTATTCTCATCTTTTTCATTTTAAATTTCTGAAATTTTATAAGTTTATTTAATTATTTATTAATTTTTTTTGTTTTTTTTTTGTTTTTTTTTTTGTTTTTTTTTGTTTTTGTAAAAAGTTTTTTACACAATGTTTGCCGGACGTTTTATGACGAAACGGCAGAAAACTGTTCGGCGTATAAAAAATATTTAAAAAAAAAAACGAAAAGAAAAAAGAAAGAAAAGAATAACCACAAGAACTGATAAGACTAAGAAGAGGAAACGAATTTGAAAAAAGAAAATTCTTTCAAAAGTAAGAAAGAGAGAGAAAAATAAAGTATTAAGTTTCATTCGTGTGACTGTCACTCCCGTAAACCGTTACCAGCACAAACGGGGAGTAAATACAAAATTACTACTTACTTTTATACAATATAAACAAAACTCGTGCTCTCTTCTCCAAAACAAAAAGTGGATCAGAGTCAAGATGAGTGCTGTCGATGTGATGTATCAACCATATTCAGCTAATTTGCATTGTTACCCACGATCTACGATCGATCAGGTAAAGTGACAACGTTTTATTATTATTATTCTTATTATTAACAAAATATTCAGACTTTTTATTTATCAGGTCGATTTATTTTGCCTTTGCAGAAAAGAGAAAACGTATCTACTCCACGAAAATCGCTAAAAAATCAGCAAAATGAATAAAAAAAAAAAAGGCACCAAACTTAATAAAAATTAAAAACGAACTTTTTTTCCCCATCAAAATGTTTATATAATTAAATTAAAGAGGAAAGAAAGGTCAAAGTATTTTTTTAATTATTTTTTAAATGAATATTAACTTTTATTAACTCTCTCGCTCTCTTTCTCTCTCTCTCTCTCTCTCTCTCTCTCTCTCTATATATATATATATATATATATATATATATATATATATATATATCTTAAAAGTCTTCGTATCTATCCATCACGGTCTGTTCATACCACTTAGTCTTTCCGTATCTATCTATTTCTCAGTTTGTTTATCTATCTGTATACAGTGTAGTTTGTATTTTTATCTTATTCTGTTCGTATCTATCCATCTCCTCCTGTTCATATCTCTCTCCCTCCCTCTCTCTCTCTCATTCTTTCTCTCTCACTCTTTCTCTCTCTCTCTCTATGTATGTATATATATTTATATATATATATATATATATATATATATATATATATATTGTAACTAAGTTGTTGGACTCGTAGGTTTATTTACCTTTTTGTTCATATATTTATTTACTTTTATAAAGAGTGCTCGATACAAATGTAGAGCGTTATACTGTAATGGTTGTTACAATGTTTTTAAATTCATAGTATCACTACACAAAAAGTTTCTCATGTTTCGAAGCCAGCTCATTATGTTTTGGCTTCATCCTCAGGTTATTTTTTTAGAAATGAGAATTATCTAGTTGAAAAGATTTGTTATTTTTGGGTGTCAGAGGGGTTGGTCTGTATTTTGATATATATATATATATATATATATATATATATATATAGAGAGAGAGAGAGAGAGAGAGAGAGAGAGAGAGAGATTATAGGATATAAATTCCGATATTCAAAAAACACTATTCTTAAGAGTGCTCAATGCCGATTAGAACGAATATTTTTATTCTTAATATTCTTGTTATGATCACAACAAAGTAGGTATTTCGTTTCCAAACGAAAACGCTGACATAACAATAACATACTTTGAATAAATAATATATACATTATACATGTTTATATATATATACATCTGTATTGTATAATATATATGTGTATGTGTGTATCAGTCTGTTTAAAAGCTTCTGCTTCTATCTATCTATCTATCTATCTATCTATCTATCTATCTATCTATCTATCTATCTATCTATCCCAGTCTTTTCTTTCCTATCTATCTATCTATCTATCTATCTATCTATCTATCTATTCCAGTCTTTTCTTTCCTATCTATCTATCTATCTATCTATCTATCTATCTATCTATCTATCTATCCCAGTCTTTTCTTATCTATCTATCTATCTATCTATCTATCTATCTATCTATCTATCTATCTATCTATCTATCCCAGTCTTTCTTTCCTATCTATCTATCTATCTATCTATCTATCTATCTATCTATCTATCTATCTATTCCAGTCTTTTCTTTCCTATCTATCTATCTATCTATCTATCTATCTATCTATCTATCTATCCCAGTCTTTTCTTTCCTATCTATCTATCTATCTATCTATCTATCTATCTATCTATCTATCTATCTATCTATCCCAGTCTTTTCTTTCCTATCCCTATCTATCTATCTATCTATCTATCTATCTATCTATCTATCTATCTATCTATCTACTTAGCCTTTTCACTCTTGGTCTTTTCGTATATATCTTGGTCTGTTCATAAGTCTCTTCCTATCTATTGATTGATCTATCTCAGTCTGTTTATTTTTCTATACACTCACATACACACACGCATAAGTTTAGAACATTGTACAAATTACAATTTACTACAAGTATGTACATTTTGTTTCGACATCGAACATTGACATTTGTTATTTCGATGACGAAACAAAAAAAAATGTAGACTTTTTTGTAGTTTGTAGTAGATTTGTACATGTTCTAAAGTATAATTTATAATAAAAAATATTCATTGCTCTCTAGTCGATTTCTTTTGTTTTAAATTAATATTTTGAACGCTGTTAATATTTTCTTCGTTCTTTATTCACTTGTATATATATATATATATATAATCGTATCACCCCGAGCAAGGCGGTAACGCCACTGAAGCGCAGGGGGCTTCGTAAGAGTGAAAAGATTGGAAAAGAGTAAGCCGGAAACCACATCCTAAACAGGAAACAAGGGATGAGCCTCTTAACCTGTTCAATAGACGTGGGTGGAGTGTGAACCGGGCGATAGATAGATCTATCTACTCCAATAATATATATTAGTGTGTGTGTGTGTGTGTGTGTGTGTGTGTGTGTGTGTGTGTGTGAACAGAATGTTTGCATGTATCTATCTCAGCCGGTTCGTATAGTGGATATCGGCTCGAAACGAGAAATCGGGAAGCCGAGTTCGAATTCCAGTTGAATCCATTGCATTCACTTACGCACAAATACCCTTGGGAAAGGTATTAATCCGTCTCTTCCTTCCAGTTATGGGTTAAATAGCAGGACAGATTGGGTTCTATAGCCTTGGTCGGCAACCAGTCTACCGCGGAAAGCAATGGCAACCTACTGCGGGATAATCTTCTGCCCAGTCAGTCACGTCTCAAAAGAGACATGATCGCCCAAGCGTGTTTTACGTATGGCACTTAAATGACTGACTGACCGTCTGTCTTTCTCTCTGTCTCTAATCACGCGATTTTTGAAGAGTTTGTCATTTACGTCGATATTAGTTTTAAACTTCTTTTTACTTTTAAAAATCTTTGAGTGTAAAAAAACTTGATGAAAAATTCCCATGGAATCTTATTGTTTTGTTATTTTTTTTAACTGTTAAAACTTCACCCTAACACACGTAAGGAGGATTTTATCCCAAATTTATTCCTTCATGTCTCATGTTGTTGACATCATTTCTTTGTCTTTTTTTTTATTAGATTTTTTTTTTTTTTTGCCTTCAACTTGTGTAACGCTTAACAAATTATCACGCAACCATATTTATTGCCCTACCCACAATTAATGTAAAATTCCATCACTGTTATTATCATTCTTTCTTTTTTTTGCCCCCTCAAAAAAAAAGGATACTTTTGTTTGCATTTTTCTGTGCAAATTAAAAAAACTCTCCTGCACACTCTCTTGTAACAAGCTTTATCGGAAAATATGACGTTTCCGTTTTTTAATTGTTTGAAAGCAAAAAGCAACTTAAGAAATTTTTTTTCTTGACTTTTAAAATATATAAATATTCACGTTTTAGATGTAACTGGAAAATACGAGAAAAGCAGACTATATTTTCTTATTGATCTAGCAGTTCCTACAGACTGTAAACGTAGCCGTGATGATCATAAAAACGGATCTTGAAGTGGAAATTTTAAAAAAAATGTAACTCATGAATAAAACAACCATATAATTATTAATTCCATTTGTGATAGGGATCCTGAGTTTGAGTGGAAAATTTTCTGATAGACTCATAGAGTGACTCATAGGAGGGATCCCTGAGAGATCATGCCTTCCTTAAAGAAATACAAAAAATTGTTCTTACAAGCTCAGCTCCACACCCTACGAAATTATTAAAAAATGTATGTTTTATTTATTATAATACTTTTACACAAATGTGCTATGGAAAATGCCATGCTGCTATTTCGTCTTGTTGTTGGGAAGTGAGTATACGACAGAAATGAAAGAAAATTATAAATAAATAATAACAACAACAACAACAATAATAAATAAATAAAATTATAACAGAAAGTTGATCCAGTGGGTAATGTGTCAGTTAGGTGCCATACGTGAAACACGCTTGGGCGATCATGTCTCGAAAGAGACATGATTGACTGGGCAGAAGATTATCCCGCAGTAGATTGCCATTGCTTTCTGCAGTAGACTGGTTGCCAGCCAAGGCTATAGAACCCAATCTGTCCTGTTGTTTAACCCATAACTGGAAGGAAGAGACGGACTAATAGCTTTCCCAAGGGTATTTGCGCGTAAGTGAATGCAATGAATTCAACTGGAATTCGAACTCGGCTCCCCGAATTCTCGTTCCGATATCCACTGCACCACAACGCACATCCGGGTAATGAGTATTTTATTAAAAATTATATAAACAAGCAAAAAAGCTAGATGTGTTGAATGCAAAAAGATGCATAACAAAGGACCTTGAGAGAGCCATCTTCTTCATGTTTCGTGTCCCCTCTGGACATAGACGATCATGGTCCTCTACAACTTCCTGCTTTTGTAGCTGTTTATAAACTTTGTTTTTCTTAAGTTCTGTCTTGCCATCCATTTTTTTTTAAAGGTTATTATTAAGTATGTTAACCGGTGGTTTCCGCTATCCTTTTTGCCCTCTCGTATCAGATTCTCCAAACCCTCCTTCTTCATTATATGCTCCCAGAAACTTCAACTGTCTCTTACTGATGTTAAGTATTAGTTTCCTTTTTCTCTTTTCTCTAAAACTTCATCGTTGCTCATATGTCCGGTCCATGGTGTCCTCAGCATCCTTCTGTAGAACTCATAATCGACCATAACTCAGTCAGTTAAGTGCCATACGTGATACACGCTTGGGCGATCATATCTCGAAAGAGACATGACTGACTGGGCAAAAGATTATCCCGCAGTAGGTTGCCATTGCTTTCTGTGGTTGCCGACCAAGGCTATAGAACCCAATCTGTCCTATTATTTAACCCATAACTGGAAGGAAGAGACAGATTAATACCTTTCCCAAAGGGTATTTGCGCGTAAGTGAATGCAAGAAATTCAACTGGAATTCGAACTCGGCTCAAAGATTTCTCGTTCCGAGCCGATATCCACTGCGCCACAACGCACATCCCTAGCGGGCCTTAATTCGAAACTGTTATTTTTATTTATTTTACAGCATTTCATGCTCACAACTAAGATTTCAGAGGTCGCTACATATATATATATATATATATATATATATATATATATATATATATATATATATATAGATTTCTCTTAACAATTTTTAGGGAATTATTATTATTATTATTATTATTATTTCTTTTGATTTCTGTTATATACACATTTCTTTCCGGGTCCAAACCTGTGACCTAAGGTCAGAAATCGCTTTGTGACATTTTCCACTGACTATTTTTGTAAATAAAAAAAAGTAATATCTCACATATTTTATATAGATAAAGAAAAGCTCTTCGTAAGTAATATATGAGCTGTAGTGAGTAAAATCTTTTAAGGAATGGGTTACTAGGAATCCCTTCTTTAAGTCTATCGGAACCTTTTCTAATCAACCCCAGGATTTCAACTACAAGTGAAATTATTGATGTTCGCATCTGCCACTTGTTTTTTTTATTTTTGAGATTTCCATTTCAAGATCCTTGTATTGTGATTTTTTTTATTTTTTTTATTTGAAGATCTTCAAAAAAAGCACTTTCTGTTTTTTGTGGTCTTTGACCACTATCTCTGGGTAAATGTTCTGGCTCTTTGTATTGTGAAGTCCTATAAAATTGTTATGTCAAACCGGAATTTCTGCTGTGTACACATTTTCTTCGGAGACCCAACCAGAGTACTAAGGTCGGAAATCGCTTCATGACATCTTCACTGGTCATTTCTAGTTAGTAATAAACAAAATAAAAAACAACAACTAAGAGATAGACATTATTATTATTATTATTATTATTATTATTATTATTATTATTATTATTATTTTGTCATTTTTCATCATATTTCGATTTCTGCTATGGACGCACTACCAACCAAGTCTGCGGGAAGACCTAAGGCAGGTCGTGGTGTGTCGTTATGACTCCATTTTATGTTTTTTATATCTCCCCTATCATCCCTAGCGTTACATAGACAAAGTTCTCCTTAGTGTGTGGGCTGTACTTAGCAAGATAATTTTTTGTTATTATTATTATTATGTCATTTTTCATCATATTTAGATTTCTGCATTGGTCTCACTACCAACCAAGTCTGCGGGGAGACCTAAGGCAGGTAGTGGCGTGTTGTTATGACTCCATTTCATGTTTTTCTATCCTCCCTATCATCCCCAGCATTTACATAGATAACGTTTTCCTTAGTGTGTGGGCTGTACTTAATAATACAATTTTTTGTATATCTCTTAAGCTGGGGTTTCCAGGGATTCTTTCAATGTGTTGTTTTGTTCCATTTTTTATCATTCCAAGTGCACCTACTATCACTGGCACAACTCTTGTTTTCAATTTCCACATTTTTTCTATTTCAATTTCCAGGTCTTTATATTTTGACAGTTTTTCAAATTCCTTGATTGCTATGTTACAATCCGCTGGACAAGCCATATCAATTAATAGACAAGTTTTCTCCTTCTGGTTTTTAACAATAATGTCTGGCCTGTTTGCTTCAATTTTTCTGTCTGTGTAGATGGTGTAATCCCATAGAATGGTTACATCTTCTATTTCTGTAACCGGTGCTGGATGATGTTCATACCAGTGTTTGTTTACAGCTTTTCCATAATGTTTGCACATTGCCCAATGTAAATATTGCCCAACTCTATCGTGGCGATTTTTATATTCGTTTGGGGCAAGCACAGAACAGCCTGAGATTAGGTGGTCTATTGTTTCTTGGTGTTTATCACAAAACCTGCATTTTGGATCCATATTATTATGCATAATATTTGCCTGAAAGTTTCTCGTGAAAAGACTTTGGTCTTGTGCTGCAAGTATAAATCCTTCAGTTTCAGACTTTAATCCAGATGCACGTAACCATCGATGAGTATTAACTTTGTCAACATTGGATTTATTGGCACGTACTGGATATTGGCCATGCAGAGGTTTGTCTTGCCAGCGCTGTTTCATCTTTTCAAGAGCTTTATCTTTGGCTTTCATTTTCATATTTTTTGCCGCAATAGTTGGTTCTTGGCTACTGTTTTGCTTTTCTACAGAATCTACTAACTGTAATTCTTGTTTGTATTTACTGCCTTCTTTTATTATTGAATATTTTTTCTTTCTTTCTTCATGTTGCCTTACTAATTGTATCATCCAATCCTTTGTTGTTTCTATGTATGTTAGTAAGCCAATAGTTGTTGTCTTGTATGACAATTCCAGCTGAATAAGACCCCTTCCACCTTCTTTACGGGGTATGTATAGACGGTCTACATCAGCCTTTGGATGATGCATCCTATGCTTAGAAAGAAGCTTTCTTGTTTTAGCATCCATTCGCCTGATGTCGTTTAGAGTCCAGTTTATTTATTATTATTATTATTATTATTATTATTATTATTATTTCCTTTGATTTATGTTTTATATACATTTTTTCCGGGATACAACCAGAGACCCGAGATCAGAAATGGCTTAATGACATCTTCCATTGATCATTTTTTGTGTACACACACACTCGCGCGCGCACGTCTTCCCACATCCATGAATAACAAACGTATAGTTTCTTTATTTTCAAATGAAAATCATTTCCACAACAATGATCTAACATTGTCTGATGACGAGGTAAAAATCTCGAAACATAAAAATTCCCGTGTCGCAATGTAAACTTCATTAATTTTAAATAAAAAAAAATAATTCTAATTTAATTATATACATAAGATCACACACAGTTTACATAGATAATGCTCTTGTACTTGTCAACTGTACAGTGTACTTCTAGGTCCAATTGTTTTTGTTTTCCTGGTACTCAAGCCATGATAAAATAATAATAATAATAATAATAATAATAATTATTATTATTATTATTATTATTATTATTATAGTTAATAAATATCTAATTCAAATACAGTAAATAAAATAAGTTCAAAATTTTTAAATTATAAAATTTTATCTATGTAAGGTGTGTGTGTGTGTGTGTGTGTGTGTGTGTGTGTGTGTGTGTGTGTGTGTGTGTGTGTGTTTAATGCTCAGTAGAAAATGTCATGAGGCCATTTCTAGCCTTAGGTCTCTGGCTGGGATCCGGAAGGAAGTGTGTATACAACAGAAATCAAAGTTAATAATAATAATAATAATAATAATAATAGTTAATTAATATCTAATTCAAGTACAGTAAAAAAAATAAGTTCAAAATTTTAAAATCATAAACAAACACTTCTGACTTTTAAAAATCTGAATAAAACTGAAATAAATCACTATTGTTCACTGTGAAAAAATCTTCATTGAGTTGTTGTGTATATCTAACAAGAATGGAGTCGATAATCCGAGCACAGAACCCAACTGCAAACAATGGGACCGACTTAGTTTAAGTCGGCCCTGGTGTTACCCACTATTATTCACACACAAAATAATTATTGCATTCTTAAACCTAAAACGTTGAGATATTTGAACTTACAAAAAAATGTCATTTTCTAATTCTTCATTTCTAAATTTTAAATACAAGTACTCGTTTTTTATTCACACTGATATTAAAGTACTTGTTTTTTGCTTTTTTTATTCAAATACTTATTTTTATCCAAATACTTATTTTTAGTGCGTTGTGGTGCAGTGGATATCGGCTCGAAACGAGAATTCGGGGAACCGAGGTCGAATTCGAGTTAAGATTCGTTGCATTCACTTTCGCGCAATCGACCTTGGGAAAAGTATTTATCCGTCTCTTTCCTCCAAGATCTTCCCTATATAAAATTAACTTGATATAAAATTAAATAACAGGTGAGATTGGGTTCTGTAGCCTTGGTCTGAAACTAGTCTACAAATAATGGCAACCTACTGCGAGAAAATCTTTTGTCCATTCAGCCAAGTGTGTATCATATATCAACTGACTGACTATTTCACACAGAGCGATTGTCGTTGACGTTATCTTAATTTAATTATGAAACTTAATTGGTTAATTTACTATTATCATTAATTTGTATTTTACTAGTATTTACTTTCGTTATTTATATTGGGACTATTTTCCTCACCTCTTCTCCGCCCCGCCACCCATTAGTCAAATATTCCGACTTGTATCATTAAACCATTATAATATAAAAAAAAAAATCCTGCAATGTAAAAAAAAAAAAAAGTATGTGGGCTTCAGTTAAAGCTTCAAGGGGTTCAGAAACCGTAGAAAACGAATCAACTAACGAGTTAGTTGCTGTCGATCCAGTTAACCTTCTAGGAAATTCGAATTGATTTCTTTATTGATTGTTGCCGGTGTACTGTCCATGTCTAGGGATATCGCTCCAAATGTATCAGACAGCCCTTCCAGTCCTGGGTCACACACTTGACTATATTTCAATTTTCATGATGTAGTGTTCATAAGAACAATTTCATGAGAACCTAATTATGTACAATCATGAATCATATGCAATAGGTGGACAATTCAACTAAAAAAAATTGAAAATAAATAGAGGCATGTCACAATAGATCATTACATCTTAAATAAATCAATAATGTCTTGCGACAGTTTTTAACATCAACTTGAGATTTCTCAAGTTAAAAGTTGTATATTTTAACACATTCAACATTAAGGACAAAAAATAGAGAATTTTATTTATTTATTTTTTATTTATTTTTTTTTTTCGAGAATTACCTTTCAAAAACTTCACAGATTTCGACAAAAAATGAAAAAAAAAACAAAAAAAAAAACAGAATTACGTCAAAATCCACGAAAATATTTCATCCTTTAAAAGTCATTTGTAATGAGTTTAATTTGTAATGTATATAAATGTCGATAAAAAAAGAAAAGAAAATGTTGATAAAAAGCTCTGACCGGGACCCTCAATTAAGCTTCCAACCCCGACTGGGGGAGCTTCGGAGTAATACGCAGCCACCCTGTTTAGTATTGTTCATTTGTTGCTAATCTTGTTCCCATTAAATCTGTTCTGCCTACATTTATTGCTAGTCTTGTTTTTATTAAATCTGTACTGTTTAGCCCAGATATTGAACTCACAATTATGATAAATTCCAAAACCAAGGCTTTTTTTAATTAATCCAATAGGCTACTATCTTCATAGGATATTTTACTGGCATCATAACATTTTGCTACTCTTTACCTGCAAATTTCAATCAGACCGTCATTCTCTACAGCAGTGTAGCAGTGTGTAAAAAAGCGCCGATCGCTTAGGGACGAGTCTTGCCGAGAACTGATACTTTATTTCCGATTTTGATCATTGAAGGCCGTAGACTGACGGCCGGAGTAAAATTGCGATAAATAATATAAATACTAATAAATAAACAAATATATGTGTATTTTTTCAATACTCTGCGTAGAAAGAAAAATATGTCCCATTAATGATTATAATCCCTTCGTTAAAAAAAAAAACAAAACAAAAAAAAACATGTAAATGTCCGTCATCAAAATATCTGCAAAATTTAGTTGAAAAAAGTCGTAATTTTACACATCGACATATATATATATATTAAAAGAAAAAAATGTCGATTTGAATTTCTGGTCCCAGCTGAAAAGTTTGGCGTAACACACTCTTCCGACCCCTATTGAGCATTGTTCTTTTCTAAAAGAAAATTTTTAAAAAGTTTACTAAACATTGCACTTGCAGTACTTCGAAATTATGGATGGGAAGTAACTCTGAAAAGCATAGATAGATAGATAGATAGATAGATAGATAGATAGATAGATAGATATATAGATAGATAGATAGATAGATAGATAGATAAAAAGAGACTGAGATAGATAGATAGATAGATAGATAGATAGATAGATAGATAGATAGATAGATAAAAAGAGACTGAGATAGATAGATAGATAGATAGATAGATAGATAAAAAAGAAAAGACATAGATAGATAGATAGATAGATAGATAGATAGATAGATACGTGATTTAATTAAAAAATGCTAATAAAGAGTTCAACTTTTTCTTTCTATCTCTCATTCAGTCGAAATAACTATTTCAATTTGTCGATCAATATCTGTCTGTCTGTCTGTCTGTCCGTCTGTCTCTATGTCTGTCTGTCTACATAACTATATCAATTTGTATATCCATGTCAGACTAGAGATCTATGTCACTCCATCTATATGATTATGTCGAGAAATCTATCCATGCAGGTTTCATTAAAAATGACAGACAAGGTGTCATGGCTAAGTTTTTTTATGTACTTTTTCATGTGATAGTATGATTTCTTACATTGAAGGACATAAATCATATAACAATTGTTCAAATATTATGTTTATCCCTAGCGCTTTCGGCTATGCTTTTAGCCATTTTCGAGTATGAATATTATTTTACGTGTTACAGAATGTATGTGGTGTTTTGTATGATGAAGAGTAGTGGTATGTGTTATGTATTGAACATGGTATCTATCTATCTATCTATCTATCTATCTATCTATCTATCTATCTATCTATCTATCCCTAGTCTTTTCTTTCCTTCCTATCTATCTATCTATCTATCTATCTATCTATCTATCTATCTATCTATCTATCTATCTATCTATCCCAGTCTTTTCTTTCCTTCCTATCTATCTATCTATCTATCTATCTATCTATCTATCTATCTATCTATCTATCTATCTATCCCAGTCCCAGTTTCTTTCCTTTCTATCTATCTATCTATCTATCTATCTATCTATCTATCCCATCCTTTTCTTTCCTATCTATCCCAGCTATCTATCTATCTATCTATCTATCTATCTATCTATCTATCTATCTATCTATCCCAGCCTTTTCCTTTCCTATTTCTATCTATCTATCTATCTATCTATCTATCTATCTATCTATCTATCTATCTATCCCAGTCTTTTCTTTTTTATCTATCTATCTATCTATCTATCTATCTATCTATCTATCTATCTATCTATCTATCTATCTATCTAGTCTTTTCTCTATCTATCTATCTATCTATCTATCTATCTATCTATCTATCTATCTATCCTATCTTTTATTTCTATCTATCTATCTATCTATCTATCTATCTATCTATCTATCTATCTATCTATTCCAGTCTATCTATCTATCTATCTATCTATCTATCTATCTATCTATCTTTTTGTTTTCCTGTATAGTTCAATGTTTATTCAGGTACTTTGTCTCTAGGATTTAATTTAAACACGTTCTTCACTATTATCAACAGTGTTGTTAAATTATTTAGAGAAGACAATGGCGGGGGGACGCTTCAATTCATTTATCGAGAACAATCATAGCAGTGCCCATTTTACAGATTTCAAAGAAACGGAATGTGGAGGGCCAATATTTCTTTTATCCTCAAGTCTATTATTATTATTATTATTATTATTATTAATCTACTGAAGGAGATTTATTTGTAGTTGGTTCGTGTCACTTTGATGATGGTTGACATTTTGTCTTGACTTTTTCTTTCATTGAATTTTAGCTGTGATCACACGTGGTTGTATAGTGAAAAAAAGAAAAAAAAAAACGCGTGTTGTTAATGCAAGTGATTGAACGTTCCACCCACAGCGACTGCTCAAAAAATTCGGCCATTTGCCAAAAGTTTGATTCTGGTAATAAATGTTTGTTTACACATTGAGTGACTGACATTTCTTCGAGTTACGAACGCGTCAAATGATAATATTCTTATTCTGATTCTTCTTTAAAAAAAAAAAAAAATTATGCTATGACATTTTTTTTTTTCTGGTCTAATTGCATTTGTTTTAATTCTCAATCGCTGAAGCAATCAACTAAGGAAGAAAAATTCGAAAATGTTTACAGAAAGGACCGCTTATCTCACTGAGTTATTCGAACAAAGAAAGATGAATTGTGACGAGGTAAAAATAATCTTTTAAACAGTTTTCTTTTATTGATCTGTTGCAACATTTTTTTTCTCCCCTTTCTTCTCTCTTGTTTTCATTATTTTTTTTATTTTTAAAGATTTCGAAATTGAGTGAAAATTATGTAGTCCCAAAAAATATATATAAAATAAATATCTAGTTTTAGTTTCGAATTTTTATAAAATAAAACAAATTTGAAGAAATTTATATATCGCCTGATTTATGTCAAAAACATTTTTCACGCTTGCTTTGCGTGTTGAAAAATTTATTAATTTTTTTTATTTTTAGCTTATAAACATTTTTTTTAAAATTTCATTAACTTAATTTTTATTTTAATTATTTATTTTCTTACTTTATGTCTGGAGCTGTGCTTCGATGTTGTAATCAAAACTTAACCCACTTGAAGAATTATTTTATCAGGGCCGATTTGTACTATACTCCAAAAGCCTCCCAATGGGGAGTAAGCCTGATTGGGGACCCTGGGCAGTAGTTTATGACCGACACTGTCTTATCAATATTTACTTTTTTCTACCTACACTTCTATGCGTTACAAATTAAACTAACTGACTCTTATAATTAAATGATGAATAATTTTCACGGATTTTGACCTCATTCTGGGTTTTTTCTTTCTTCCAAATCTATGAATGTGTTTTAGCCATGGTAAGTCACGAAAAAACACTATAAAATTCACTAATTTTTATTCAAAATATTGAATGTAATAAAATTATTCAACTTTTAACTAGACAAATCTCAAGTTGATGTTAAAAATTGCTACAAAATATTGTTGATTTATTTAAGATGGAATGTTTTATAATGAAATGTCTCTAATTTGTTTTTAATATATTGTATTTATTTTCAATTTTTTTAATTGTTCGCCTATATTGCATATGATCCATTGTTGTTCTACATAATTAGGTTACAATGAAATTTTTATTTTTAAATAAATACTACCTTATTAAAATTGAGATATAGTAGAGTGTGGGGGACATATCATAGATTGAGGGCAACCGAGACCCTTGCATCGGCTCTGCATTTGATTAAATAACTTATCTATTTTCACCCGGTTGAAGTTTGGTATTTTTTAATATGGCTTTCACCACAACGGGAACATAAAATATTTACTAGAGCTAGTCTGGTTGAACATCGCTATAATGTGTAAGTAATTCGATCCTCATTGGGAACCCCGTGTTTGTGACATTATGTCAAACTAAACTGATAATCACTATTAAAAGATAAATTAGGAAACTCCTACCAATGCTGGAAAGAGCGATAAAAGAGAAACTTATTCTTCTGAAATATTTTTTTAAGAAAAAGTTTTTATAAATTTTAACCGAAAGCAGTTAGTGGCTACTCGATCAATGAATGCCAAATGTTTGCTTATAGAGAAAGGACTAATTACCATTTGCATTTCTTCCTACCTATGGCTTATGAGAAGAGGTACTTTCTTCCGGAGCCCAAGAACTAAGAAAGGTCCCACAGCAACCTTTTAATACTTATCCACTGTCGAGAACAAGCATTTTCTAATACTCCCAGTCCGATATATACTTACATTCACATACAGGCATCATACTTATCACACCATTTCTAGTATTTATTATTAATTATTGTAGGCCTGTGCGTTGTGGTGCAATGGATATAATCTCGGAAAGGGAAAGCGGGGAGCCGGGTTCGAATTCCAGTCGAATTCCTTTCATTCACTTACGCGCAAATACCCTTAGGAAAGGTATTAATTCATCTCTTCCCTCTGGTTATGGGTTAAATAACAGAACAGATTAGGTTCTATAGCCTTAACTGTCAACCAGTCTGCCGCAGAAAGTAATGGCAACCTACTGCGGGATAATCTTCTGCCCAGTCAGTTATGTCTCTTTCGAGACATGATCACCCAAGTGTGTATCACGTATGGCACTTAACTGACTGATTGTAGGCCTAGTTGTATAAACATATAATAACCATCAAGTGTACCTACCTACAGCCTGAGGGTAGATGCACAGATGCGCTTTTTAGCGTAATAATGTCACTAGGCTACGCCAGAATTTACGCGTTATCCTATGTATAATTATTTTGTTTCACAAGGACTTTATGTATGTTAAATCTGATCATGGAAAATAAAGAATTTAGGAGATTTTACGCGTAGATTTGGTGGACATCAAATCATCTATTTTGAGAGAAAAAATTGCCTGCCTCGGGTTCCTTGAGTTGGGGGTCTTGTACTGCCTTTTAAAATTTCTCTTGGAGGCTCTGATCCTGCCACTGTGGGAAGGTGAGTAAATATCGGGTATATTGAGTTATATGAAAGACTCCATCTAAATACTACACCCTTATCTCATGCGTTCTCAGCCCGTGACTTCAGTCGGTTGTGTGGTAGGGCATAGTATCGCAAGTCATCATGGCTGAGTATAATTTGCCGTTTATATAACATGCAAAACAATAATATGCGTGTCTACCATAGAAAATATAAACAGTGTTTTTTATTGTCTTTCTTTAATGTCCAATTTCTGATCCATAAATTAATTTTGGTAAGTTTACGTAACTTTCAAAACCTTCATACATTCATTGCTTTATGAGGATTTTGTTTAGGATGTGGTTTCCGGTTTTTCTCTTTTCCAATCTTTTCACTCTTACGTAGCCCCCTGCGCATCAGTGGCGTTTTCGCCTTGCTTGGGGTGATATGATTAAAAAAAAAAAAAAAAACTATACTCAAACTCATTCCTAAGTTGTGTATAAGATAGAGTATGAAAATGAAGACGCTACTTGAGTTTACCCTCCTCTTCAAAAATGTCTCGGCCCCTAAGTGGGTCCCACAACTTTCAGAGTTACGCAATCGCCGGTTTCTACTCACCAAGCGATATAAATTTGATTTTTTTTTCATTTGTGCGCGTGTGTTGTATTTATGAATTTCAAATAAAATTTTTACTCGCAGACCAGTTCAAACATCGGACTGAAGACAAAAGCAAAAACATTCAGTGATTATCACGACAGAATGCTGAAAATTTGCCGCCCGACTAAGAGGCGACTAGCCGAAAAATAATTTTTAAAAATTAAAAAATACCTTTGTCTCCTGATGAATGGATTTCCGAATCCACGAAAGTCTGAGTAGAGATATATAGACATTATTATTATTATTATTATTATTATTATTATTATTATTATTCGATTTCTGCTATGGTCACACTACCTACCAAGTCTGCAAAAAGACCTAAGGCAGATAGTGGTGCATTGTTATGGTTACCTTTAATTTGCTATCTCTCTTAACATCAGTAGTATTACATGGACAAAGTTCTTCTTAGTGTATCAACACATTATTATTATCATGGCCGTATCTGACTACCGGACACGGGTCCGGGCCGATCCGTGCAATCATAGTGAAAATCCGGGCAAGGAAAAATGTCTTCGTCAGAAATCAAACTAAACAATTCACGAAGAAAGAAAGAAAAAAAAACGAAGAAAACATTCGAATGAACGCAGTAAAAATCTGTTTGTTTATTTATTAATTTTGGGAGAAAAGACTGGTTATACTCAGAAAGTCCGAACCCGATTTTCTGCTTTCGTTCACGTTCTGTGCCTAATTTCCATTAGAATAGCCGAAAAATCCGCAAAAATCAGTCATCTCATTGTCAACTAATAAATCCGGGCAATTTTCTCTGGGCCCGGTGTTTTTTTAGCATCAGCTACGGCCCTGATTATTATTATTATTATTATTATTATTATTATATTAATGTCTGTAGTATAAATATTACCTTCGGGGCCCAACCATAAACCTAAGATCAGGAATGGCATTATTATTATTATTATTATTATTATTATTATTATTTTCATCATAATTCGATTTCTGCTATGGTCACACGAGCTACCAAGTCTGCGAAAAGACCCAAGGCAGGTCGTCGTGTGTTGTTATGGTAACATTTCATTTGTTTTTTTATCTTCCATAACATCACTAGCGTTACCTGAACAAAGTTCTCCTTAGTATGTGAGCTGTACTTATCAAGACATTATTATTATTATTATGATTATTATTATTATTATTATTATAGTGATGTCTGTTGCATACATATTACCTTCGGGGTCCAACCAGCGACCTAAGGTCAGAAATGGCGCTATTGTTATTATTATTATTAATAATAATATTAATTATAATAATTTGTATGTATACTTTTCTACATGCGTTTTAAAAATTGGAAGTTCGGTGGATTCTGAAGGTGATCGTCGAAGCTGCAATTGTTTGTTATAAAATGTTCCACAACTTCGACGATTATTATTATTATTATTATTATTATTATTATTTTCCATTGCTTCGCATAGTACATATTTTCCCCAAGACTTAACTTTCAAGAAATAACAAGATTTTTTTTGTATAAAAATACGAAGAGGCGAAGTACCATGCGATCAGAAAAAAAATGTAATTGTGGTCAATGTGCGGAGAGAAATCTAAGCAAAATTTGAGAAGTACCCAAGAGTATGATTTTTCGCTATGAACATGTTTCAGAGGTGCCAGGAATCTGATCAGCATATGTATTTGCAAATTTTTATAAATCATTCCCAACTCAGGAAATGGTATATATTATGATTTCCAGTTCCACAGTAACAAGTTTTTTTTTTCTTTTGTCTTGTGATGCCACATTCTTCTGATTTCTCTCTCGAAGTCCTTAAGTTTTCAAAAGAGTGATTTTTGTCAGCTGGAGCTACAATATCTATCTGCAGAGAGGAATTTTCAATATGATTTGTCGCAACTAAGTCTGGACAATTTGACAAGGTTATTATTATTATTGTTGTTGTTATTATTATCCTCATCATCATATACACAAATATGAAAGAAACACATCGAGATAAAATACAGACATGCGATTTAAAAAGAAAAAGTAAAAAGTAATACAAATATATATGTATATAGATATATAAAATCGAACTATCTACTTTTCTTTATATAGCTTGTCTATATACACATATACACAGACATATATATATATATATATATATATATATATATATATGCACAGACATATATATCTGTCAGTGTATATATAGAGAGAGAGAGGTGGGGAGAAAGAGAAAATGTTTATTTATCTCTACTCGAAATCTCACAGATTCTGAAATACACTCATCAGGAGAAAAAGTATTATTTTTTTATATACATCTTTTTTCAGACTCTATATTCTTTTTCTTATATATATATATATATATATATATATATATATATATATATATATATATACTTTGTTCAGATAACGCTACTGATGCTATGGAAGATAGAAAAACAAATGGAAATGTTACCATTTCAACAGATCATGACATTCCTTGGCTCTTTCCGCAGACTTCGTAGGTAGTGTGACCATAACAATAATCGAATAATAATAATAATAATAATAATAATAATAATAATAATAATAATGACATTTCTGATGTTAGGTCTTTGGTTGGGACCCGCAAGACATCAAAGAAAGTAATAATAATAATAATAATAATAATAATAATAATAATAATATATATATATATATATATATATATATATATATATATTGTAACTAAGTTGTTGAACTCGTAGGTTTATTTACCTTTTTGTTCATGCATTTACTTTTATAAAGAGTGCTCGATACAAATGTAGAGCGTTATACTGTAATGGTTGTAACAATGTTTTTAAATTCATAGTATCACTACACAAAAAATTTATCATGTTTCGAAGCCAGCCCATTATGTTTTGGCTTCATCCTCAGGTGATTTTTTTAAAAAATTTTAGAAAAAAAAAATAGAAATGTTTTCTAAAAAAATCACCTGTGGATGAAGCCAAAACATAATGGGCTGGCTTCGAAACATGATAAATTTTTCGTGTAGTGATACTATGAATTTAAAAACATTGTAACAACCATTACAGTATATATATATATATATATATATATATATATATATATATATATATATATATACGAGTTTCCTTAAAGACGGCTGACCAGGTATTGTGATTGAGTGATAAGCTTTTTGATCAACGTTTCTTATATTGGTATAAATGTTTGTTTCTCCGTGTGCAATATACTTGTAGAAAATACGATTATTAAATTTAGTCTTGTATCACTAAAATCATTATTAAATTTAGTCTTGTATCACTAAAAACCATTATTAAGTTTAATCTTGCATCACTAAAATCATTATTTAGTCTTGTATCACTAAAATCATTATTAAATTTAGTCTTGTATCACTAAAAACCATTATTAAGTTTAATCTTGTATCACTAAAATCATTATTTAGTCTTGTATCACTAAAATCATTATTAAATTTAGTCTTGTATCACTAAAAACCATTATTAAGTTTAATCTTGTATCACTAAAATCATTATTTAGTCTTGTATCACTAAAATCATTATTAAATTTAGTCTTGTATCACTAAAAACCATTATTAAGTTTAATCTTGTATCACTAAAATCATTATTTAGTCTTGTATCACTAAAATCATTATTAAATTTAGTCTTGTATCACTAAAAACCATTATTAAGTTTAATCTTGTATCACTAAAATCATTATTATCCAAAAATAAATAATATTGCGTAGAAAATATTAAAATTTCTGCGTTAAATTTCTTTAATGCTTGTAGAATTTTTATTTTTTCCATTGGGGTTGTAAAACGAATACAAGTAACTTGAATTTACGACTGAGTAGTGAGTTTGATCCTCACTGTGTGTCCTATGCTTTCGGCCTTGTGCCACACTTAAGCTACGGTTAGGAACTCCAAACTTAAATTTTCAACTATAAATCCCACGTCGCTACATTTGACATTAATAAAGTGCCGTCCGTGTGTGTGTGTGTGTGTGTGTGTGTGTGTGTGTGTGTGTGTGTGTTTTCACTTGTTTTTCACTTTGTGTGTGTGCGTCATGAGTATGCGTGTGTGCGCGCGTTGTTTGCGTAATTTTCTTCGACTGTATTGTAAACATTCTTATTGTGTGTACGTGCGTGCATACAGAGATATTTTTGTGTATGTGTTTGTATCGACTGTGTGTGTGTGTGCGTGCAAACAAAACGCATATACCAATTTCGTAAATGCGATTGTCTTCAGGGAGACGATCACCGAAGTTAAGCAACGTCGAACCTGGTTAGTATAGGTGACCGTTTGAAAATATCAGGTACTGTAAGCTTGGATGCGCGGGTGGTGTAATGGATAATGACTCGGAATTGTTAATAGGAGGCCCTATTTCCAATTCCTGTTAGAGTCGTTATATTAACTTGCGCTCAAGTACTCTAGTCTTCTTGGGGAAGCCATGAATCTCTAATTATTCTCCTCAATGGTTTAATTAATAAGTCTTGTATCACTAAAAAAATCATTATTATCCAAAAATAAATAATATTGCGAAAAAAATATTAAAATTTCGGCATTAAATAACCCCTAGAGATGTTGATACGCCGCTAAACAAAAATAACCAACTAATCTTCAGAGAGAAAATTACGACAAAGGAACTGTCTATGGATGGCCGAACATAATGCCATTTTTGGTAGTGGGTTTTTTTACGACTCCCCATCAGTTAAAAGCTTAAATAAATAAATAAATAAATAAAATTAAAAACAAAATAACGTACACAAGCAAAATTCCCCCCACTATTTTTTTTTCTTAGGATTTTTGACTGTCATCTGAAACAAATGTTTTGTTTTGTTTTTTTTTGTTTTTTCGACATGTCACCATTTTTATTATTAAAGGGAGATAAAACATATCAAATTATTTTTTGCTTTACATTTTTATTGAAGCATTATTTTGATATCTACCGATACAATCCTTCCAAAACAGAAACTTCAAAACGTTTCATTCGAATTTCAATCGATGTGGTTGTATTTATTCATTAAAAAACGAATTACAAGTAGCTTAATTTTACCATTTCCATTTTAAAATTCACCTCGCTAAAAATATGACATTAAATAAAATAAATAAGCCGTTCACTAAGGGAGTCATCACTCTATCCGGATTCAAGGCCACGCCCAAATCAAGAGCCCTCGGGCGAAAAGTTTGAATAAAACCCGGATTTTATTCGAAATTTTAGTACCCGGTCAATGATGCCGATGAAAGTTTTCAACCAAATTTCAATATGACACCACTTAAGCGTTCTTCTGATCACGACTCTCCACAACTTCTCCTTGTTTATCTTTAGCATTATAAATTTTATAGTAAAAAAATATGCTAATTTGGCTTGTTATCCACATGTGATTTACACTTTATACTGTGATCAACAAGAAAAGTTATACCTACCATGAGCAATGTACTTACAGTTTATCGATAGAATATAATTAATAGAACTTTTTAAATATTTTAATTACATTTTCTTTATTGTGTGTGTGTGTGTGTGTGTGTGTGTGTGTGTGTGTGTGTGTGTGTGTGTGTGTGTGTGTGTAATAATATGTTTTGCAATGTAGATTAAAATTTGTATGGGTAGACCTTTTAGCCTATGTACACTACCGGCCATAATTATTAGGCTACCCCAGTTTTTTAAAAGAAATGATGTATTTTATACTATTTTTATTATTTATTGCCAAGTGGATAATTCTAAATGAAGATAGAGTTGTTCTGCCCAATAACATGTGCATCAAATGAACTGTTCTGGTGCCCAGTTTTTTGTGCTCTCTTCCCCATGCCAATCTCTTCTTCTTATTGGCTGGCCGAAGCAAAGGCTTCCTGGCTGCCTTGTAAAATTTTGCAAAGTAATAATAGCAAAAGAACCCTTCTATTTTCATTTAGAAATATCCACTCGGCAATAAATACTAAAAATAGTATGAAATACAATTTCTTTTTCTTTTTTTTAAAACTGGGGTGGCCTGATAACTATGGCCGGTACATGCAAACGCTAGAATATAAATAAAATAAAGATTTTAACATCTTCATAATATGTACATCTTTTTTCTCTTCTTGCACGCCCTTTCAACAATCTCGTTTAGTAATTCTCTACCCTGAATATATATTTTTAATATTCTAATTACATTTTCTATATATGTCATAATATGATTTAAAAATTATTCTAAAATAAAATAAAATTTGTACAGTGTAGATATTTTACCTTGTGGATAACAAGTCAATGTAGCACCAAAAAATTATGTACATAATCAATAAAGTATTTAATGATACAATTATTTCATATCGATACGACGATCCAAACGCTGATTATAAAATACGGTTTTCTTTCTACATTTTTCTTGGTATTATTAAAAAAAAAAAAAAAAAAAAAACAGACAGACAATAAATAATTAAATTAGATTTTTTTTTACATTTCTGTCTGAATTTCTCGGATGAGGAATTATTATAATTTGCATTATTTGCGTTTCGAATATTGTCTTTATTGTTATCATGACGTTTCTGCCGTTGTACCATCCGGCCTTCATCAGGTGTATATTGATCTAGGTAACATATAGAAAATTCTGAACTAAACCCTTTATTTAATCTACGGGGTTACACTGTTATTATTCCTCTGCACATGTCTAGGGATATCACGTCTAGTTCTTATTTTAGAACCGCTCTGTTATGGCTCGTCCTGTTTCGACTGAGTTCAAGTACACGCTGCCTGACCCATGGATTTAATCCACTATGCCACAGAACAATAACCTAGTGGGTTAAAGCGCTGCTTCGAGAATTTGGTGGAATAGAATTGTGAGTTCAACCACTGGGTCAGAATCCCCTGTAAGATACCCGGATTGATATACACCTGATGAAGGCCGGGAGAAAGAACAACGGCCCAAATGTTGTGATAACAAAAATGAGGACAGTAGTCCGAATATAAATATTATGAGTAAATATTTTTTTAATCATTCATAGCCTGTATTGTTTTCTATCCAATTACAATCCCTTCCTTATTTTTTGGCCAATCAAATTTTGTTTTCTTATTTTTTGTCCAATCACATTTCTTTCCATATTTTCTGAACAATAACAATTCTTTGTATAATTTATGTCCAATCACAATTATTTCCTTATTTTCTGATCAATCACAATTCTTTCCTTATTTTATATGTGGAACATACTGTCTGTTTTTCAAAATTTCCAAAAAAAAACAAAAAACAAAACAAAAAACTATTCGTTCTCTCTGAATTTCTGGGATGAGCAGTTATTATTTACATGTAAATATTTTTTTAATCATTCATAGCCTGTATTATTTTCTATCCAATTACAATTCCTTATTTTTTGACCAATCAAATTTTTTTTCTCATTTTTTATCCAATTTTTTGCTTTCCATATTTTCTGACCAATAACAATTCTTTGTATAATTTCTGGCCAATCACAGTTATTTCCTTATTTTCTTTCCAATCACAATTCTTTCCGTATTTTCCGATCAATCACAATTCTTTCTTTATTTTATATGTGGAACATACTGTCTGTTTTCCAAAATTTCCTAAAAAAAAAACAATTCTTTCTCTGAATTTCTGGGATGAGCAGTTATTATTTACATGTGGAATATTATCCTCGTTATTGTAATCCGACCATATTAAATATTATTAAGTCAAACATCCTCATAATATGTACATTTTTCTCTTTCCTTGTGCACCCTTTCTACAACGTCATTTCAGTAATCCTCTACACCTGGGTCTTGTACTGGATGAAAATTAGTATAAAAAATTAAAATTCATGTTTCCAATTGTTGGAAATATTTAATTTGTTAGGATAAAAAACGAGTGAAGCGAAGGAGAGTAAATGCAGAATAAGCGGTTAGTAATAAGAAATGTCAAAATATTGCCCGCTTTTTTTTTTTTAACGTGATATTCCTTCGGGACGTAGGCGATCATGGCTCTCCACATACCTTCTTTTAAGAAAATATGCAAGCTACTTTTCTTTTAATGCTATGCTCCTTACAGGACATAGATGATCACGGTACTTCACATTTTTTTAAAATAATTTCAGCCCCAAGCAAATCAAGAAAGGCACTAAGACACAAATGGTTACTGATTGTTAGAGAATATGAGAAAAAAAAATACTATTAAGTAGGGAAAACAATATAAGACTAACAGTTAAGAAAACAAGTTAATAATTGGTCATTGCATAAAACTTCTGCTATCCTACCAAGATTCTATGAATTTAAACGCATTACTAGATTCACGGATGTGCGTTGTAGTGCAGTGGATATCGACTCGGAACGACAAATCGGGGAGCCGAGTTCGAATTTCAGTTTGAATTCCTTGCATTCACTTACACACAAATACCCTTGGGAAAGGTATTAATCCGTTTCTTCCCTCCAGTTATGGGTTAAATAATAGGACAGATTGTGTTCTATAGCCTTGGCTGGTAACCAGTCTACCGCAGAAAGCAATGGCAACCAACTGTGGGATAATCTTCTGCTCAGTCAGTCATGTCTCTTTCGAGACATGATCGCCCAAAGCGTGTATCACGTATGGCACTTAACTGACTGACTAGTCTATTTGCATCAGTTATTATTATTATGTCATTTTCATCATAACTTGATTTATGCTATGGTCGCACTACCTACCAAGTCTGCAGAAAAACTTAAGGCAGGTTGTGGTGTGTCGTTATGGCTAAATTTCATTTGTTTTCTATCTCCCATAACATCGCTAGCGTTACATAGTTCTCTTAATTGTGTGGGCTGTACTAAATAAGAAGACAATTTTAGTATTTCTCTTAATCTGGGGTTTCCAGGGATTCTTTCAATGTGCTGTTTGGTTCCATTTTTTATGATACCAAGCTCACCTATATTATCGTTAGTACTATTCTTGTTTTCAATTTTTATTATTATTTGTAAATTGTTACCATAGCTGTTATAAGATAAATCAAATATATTTGTAACTATCGCCCGGTTCACACTCCACCCACGTCTATTGAACAGGTGAAGAGGCTCATCCCTTGTTCCCTGTTTAGGATATGGCTTCCGGCTTTTTCTTTTCCAATCTTTTCACTCTTTTCTTTTTACTTTTTTTTATTTTCAATTGGAGTAGGTAGACTAAACTATCGCCCGGTTCACACTCCACCCACGTCTATTGAACAAGTGAAGAGGCTCATTCCTTGTTCCCTGTTTAGGATATGGTTTCCGGCTTTCTCTTTTCCAATCTTTTCACTCTTACGTAGCCCCCTGCACATCAGTGGCGTTATCGCCTTGCTTGGGGTGATATTATTAAAAAAAAAAAATTATCGTGATGGCTAAAAGAAGCTCATGAAATGCGTCAGAATTTTTTATTTTACTTCTTTATTTGTGACTTATTATTAATTACTGTTTTATTGCTTTATTTATTTATTACATTATTAATGCATTATTATTACATTATTTATTACATTATTACATTATTAATATTTATTACATTATTAATGCATTATTATTACATTATTTATTACATTATTACATTATTAATATTTATTACATTATTAATGCATTATTATTACATTATTTATTACATAAATTACATTATTAATATTTATTACATTATTAATGCATTATTTCTTAATATAGAATATATTTTTACTTACAAAGACTGCCTGAAAATGTATCCTTCAGAAATTTATTGCTCAATCTTTTTTGTTATATATATATATATTTATATATATATATATATATATTGTAATTATGATCATTATTGTTATTATTTCAACCACTACTTCTTCTACTCAGTCAGTTAAATGCCATACGTGAAACACGCTTGGGCGATCATGTCTTTTTTCGAGACATGACTGACTGGGCAGAAGATTATTTCGCAGTAGGTTGGCATTGCTTTCTGCTGTAGACTGGTTGCCGACCAAGGCTATAGAACCCAATCTGTCCTGCTATTTAACCCATAACTGGAGGTAAGAGACGAATTAATACCTTTCCCAAGGATATTTGTGCGTAAGTGAATGCAATGGATTCAGCTGGAATTCGAACTCGGCTCCCCGGTTTCTTGTTCCGATATCCACTCTAACACAACGCACATCCTCTACTACTACTATTATAAACGTTATAGTTATTGGATAGACATACGCGTCTGTCAAACTGGTAGGAATATCTGTTTTTAACAATACAGTTATATACATGCACACACACACACACACACACACACACACACATACATATATATATTGTAATAGTTTTATTACAATTGTTTAAAAAGCATTTTATCACAACACACACAAAAAAAAAAATTCATGCTTCAGAACATAGTTGTTCTCTGGGTAAAATATCCCTCGAAGAAAAACAATGTTCTAAAACATGATTTTTTTTTTGTAGTGATAAAATGCTTAATAAACCATTGTAATAAAAATTTTACAATATTAAGCTCTACTTAGTACTGAGCACATTTTTAGAAAAGTAAATGTAACGAAGAGTAGTTTTTTTTTATCTTTCTGTACTTTTGTTTTCTTAGAATATATATATATATATATATATATATATATATATATATATATATATATATATATGAAAGTTTTTATCAATAAAATTAACAACACATGTCTGTGAGAAAGATAGGATTTTTATAAATTTCTTCTTATTGAGATATCTCCTGCTTTTAAATTTTTGTTAGGCCTTGCACACACACACTCACACACACATACAATATTTATATTATTGGAAATTGTTGCTGGTGTTGTATTAAATATATTCGTTAAAACTCTTGAGTCTTGAGAATTGCTGAAGCACTAGCCAAAATCGCTCTGAACAGTAAAAATTGTGTATATTTTTATTTTTATTTATTTTAACTCCTTTTATTGTCCAAATATATATATATATATATATATATATATATATATATATATGTGTGTGTGTGTGTGTGTGTGTGTGTGTGTGTGTGTGTATGTAATGATGTCAAGTCCGTGAATGACGAGAATAAGATATTAAGTACTAGATCTGTGTAGAGATTTCAGTGGATGTTATCCAGAGTAATATGATATTTATAAAGGAAAACTCAACACATCATTTAGAGTGGCTATAAATTATAATTAATTACTATGAACTAAATTAGATTATTGAAATAAATAATTAAATTATTAAAATATTTTCCAGGAAAAATATTTGTACCGAATGGAACGAATATAGTATGGCCTGATGAAATGAACTAATTTAGTTCATAGAAATTAATTATAATTAATAACCACTCACTCTAAATGATGTGTTGAGTTTTCCTGATAGATAGATAGATAGATAGATAGATAGATAGATAATGAACAGACTGGGATAGATAGATAGATAGATAGATAGATAGATAGATAGATAGATAGATAGATAGATAGATAGATAATGAACAGACTGGGATAGATAGATAGATAATGAACAGACTGGGATAGATAGATAGATAGATAATGAACAGACTGGGATAGGGATAGATAGATAGATAGATAGATAGATAGATAGATAGATAGATAGATAGATAGATAGATAATGAACAGACTGAGATAGATAGATAGATAGATAGATAGATAGATAGATAGATAGATAGATAGATAGATAGATAATGAACAGACTGAGATAGATAGATAGATAGATAGATAGATAATGAACAGACTGAGATAGATAGATAGATAGATAGATAGATAATGAACAGACTGAGATAGATAGATAGATAGATAGATAGATAATGAACAGACTGGGATAGATAGATAGATAGAATAATGAACAGACTGGGATAGATAGATAGATAGATAGATAGATAGATAATGAACAGACTGAGATAGATAGATAGATAGATAATGAACAGACTGGGATAGATAGATAGATAGATAGATAGATAATGAACAGACTGGGATAGATAGATAGATAGATAATGAACAGACGGGATAGGGATAGATAGATAGATAGATAGATAGATAATGAACAGACTGGGATAGATAGATAGATAGATAGATAGATAGATAGATAGATAGATAGATAGATAGATAATGAACAGACTGAGATAGATAGATAGATAGATAGATAGATAGATAGATAGATAGATAGATAGATAGATAGATAGATATTCCGTGACTCAAGTACTGACGGAGCCTAACCCTTTCCAGGCTGGTTTAAATTCAGAGTTTTTCTTTTCGCAGACTGGTTGCCACTCAAGGCTATAAACCCAGTTAATTCACGCGTTCAAACTAAATTCATATATATATATATATATATATATATATATATATATATATATATATATGGTGTTAATAAAGTTCGTGTGCCCATAAAAAAATTATAACTTTATTTGTATTTGCGATAGAAAGGATTTGTAAAAACCATTAGAAAGAAGTAAATCTATATTTTAAAACGTTTTATTGAAATTTTATTTAAGTTTCCACATGTCCTTCACCATTAGTAATACAAAGGGTAATACGATTTTGCAGTTCATGGAAAACATTTGCCAACTGATTTACAGTAATATCTGAAATCGCATTAGTTATTTTAGCTTTCAAATCTTCTAATGAACTAGGTTTGGTTTCGTACACAATTGTTTTCACATGTCACCACGAAAAAAAAAAACTAATCAAATATGGCGAACGTGGAAGCCAGTAACATGGTCCACCCCTTCCGATCCATCTGTTTACTTATCTAAAAATTGTTGCAAATTTTGTGCTAAAGAATTATTCAATAACAATGCTTAAAACTACGTACATTAAACATAACATTTTTTACAGATTATTGCTGTAAATTTTCTAAAGTGCACACAGACTTTATGGACACCCGTGTATATATATATATATATATATATATATATTAACTATTTAGTAATATCAAATCTTCGGTTACGATGACTTGTGACTTCGAGCTCGTGCAACCATTGACGACTACCCAATTTCACTCACATGGGGTGGTATGGTTTTCAGGCTCTTTCTTAAGTTGCCGCATTGTGGGATCGCCTCCTCCAGCCCGATATCAAGGAGTCACATCCTTCCTGGCAAATCGATCATGGTGAGATTCGCACCGGGGTTTCATGGTCTGAAATTGAGCGGTCTAACCACTCGGCCACGCTCCTATATTGTTAATATTCTAAGCGAAGTGATATTTTATTGAATTTTAATTATTTTAGCTTCATTGCTTTGCTCACAAAAGTTGTAGTTAAAAAAAAATGTTAAATACCAATAAATGATAAAAATTATTATAAGTGCCTTTTTAATTTTCTTGTATTGTTGTGTACGGAAGCCCATATTCGAAATTAAACTGAATTGTAGTCGTCTTTTCCATTTATGATTGAATGCAGTTTAAATTTAATAATATTCCTATTTAGAATATTTTTTTTTAAATTTAAAGGTTTACAAATGATTCTAATTAAAATACAAATAATGAAAACAATTCTGGTAAAAATTCATTATTTATCAAATATCTTTTTTCTTAAAACCATAGTGTCTAAAATATATTTTATTCGTAAAATCAATTAAGAGGTTTTCTACTTAAATAATGTATTAGTTTAATTACATTTTGTATTTTAAAATTCAGAGTACAGTTTTTTTTTTGTTTTTTAACTGGGGTTCTGGTTGATTGAAATTTTAATGAGTTAGATTATACAAGGACTTGTCTTTATAAAAATAAGCGATACCGAAAGAATTTCTCGAAATTTCATAAAAATGAATGCGCTGTAACACGTAAAGAAATATATTAGAAAGATATTCTAGAAACGAAACATTTCAAAACGGAAAGTTTCATTAAAATTTCATTTTTCCAAGAATTAACGGATCAATGTATTTTCACTGTGAAAAACAAAAAGAAAACACTCAAATTTCCCGTACGAATTTAAATTAAAAACAAAAACTTAAATTTAAAATATAAAAACAAGAAGACTCATAAGCAAAATTTCCAAGATCCTCACAAAAGTTAAAAATAACTTTTTGCATAAAAAATCTTTTGATCTTTCCTTTTAATAATACCACAATGATTTTGGAAATTAATTAGAATTTTTTCGGTAATTTTTATTTAATCTTCTTTTTTTAGTGAATGCTTGGAAGTGTCCACATGACTGATTCCATAAAGCCATTCTTAGTTTGAAAAAGTTCCATCTGAGATCGAAAATCATAACTTGAGTGATTTTTTTCAGTTTATCGTTTGATTTCCCACAATTGCACACACACACACACACACACACACACACACACACACACACACACACACACACACACACACACACACACACACACACACACACACACATATATATAATTTATTTAAACATTATTTTTAATCGCTACTCTTATATTCGGTTTTTAATTAAGCAGTGCATATATATATATATATATATATATATATATATATATATATATATATTTCTAGAGGTCTGATCATTTACGAGAAGTTTTGTTACGAAAATGTGTCATTCGGCAGATTTCGAACCTGCGAATCCCAACAAGATAGAGGAACCCACTAACTGATGTACCACGAATGATTCCACTGCCTAATCAAAGTTAAATCAAGCCTTATGTACACAACTTTCGATTTTTTGTAAATATATGAATATCAATAAATATACACGTACACACCTATACGCACATATACCAATATTTTACTGGTGTTAATAAAAACAGTGCGCTATGCAATATAACAGAGTTGTTAAGTATATTTTAATAAATATACATATTATCCAACGTCTATAGCACGACTCGAAGTTTTTTTACAATATGCTATCATCAGGTGCATTATGAACTCATAATATGCACCAGATGATTGCATAGTGTATGAAACTTTGAGTTGTGTTATAGACATGAGATTATATATATATATATATATATATATATATATATACTGTATCGAGACAGCAGATAATTTTCTAAACATATACTGTTAAATATAAGAGAAAATGAATGTCTGTTATGGTTAATCATGAGCCGTTCCAAACATCGTATTTTGGCTTTAATTTCAGGTGAAAATAAAGACAAAAATTCTCAAACATTTGGATATTTTTTTAAGTTGGTTCTAAGCTTTCGACTCACATGAGCCATCTTCAGAGCGGTTACAGGGACGTTAACATAAAAAACATCCACCATCAAAGGTGATTTTATCTTGGGTTGACAAAACTTTGCTAAGCAACGATAACAGTTACCAAATATCAAACGCAGTTCGTAAATTTGTAATACGGTTCTATGACGTCACACCGCATTTTATTAAGTGTGGGTTGATTTGATTTAAATCAAAGCAAACCTAACTTAATAAAATCACGTTTAAATCTAGTCATAACATATTACAGTGCATTTAATTAAATGGTTCTATTAACATTTCGAGCTCTCATTAATTTTTTACAGCTATTTCGTTTTTCTCGATGAAAAAATTATGAATAAAAACTGAACTCAAAATGAATAATATATTTATCTTAGTTTGTCATACGGCTATGTATATGTGCAACCCAGTAAGTATCGAACTCATTACTTAAGTATTTGTCTCTTTTATATTTAGGCGATGTACGTTGTTGTGGTACAGTGGATATCGACTCGGAAAGAGAGATCGGGGTACCAAGTTCGAATTCCAGTTGAATTCCTTGCATTCACTTACACGCAAATACTCTTGGGAAAGGTATTAATCCGTCTCTTCCCTCCAGTTAAATGGGATAAGTAACAGGACAGATTGGGTTCTATAGCCTTGGCTGGCAACCAGTCTACCGCAGAAAGCAATGGCAACCTACTGCGGGATAGTCTTCTGCCCAGTCAGTCATGTCTCTTTCGAGACATGATCGCCCAGGCGTGTATCACGTATGGCACTTAACTGATTGACTCTTTTATACAGTAGTTACACTTGTGTGTGTGTGTGTGTGTGTGTGTGTGTGTGTGTGTGTGTGCGTGCGATAGAAAAGAGAACGTTATACATTTCACTCACCGTAAATTTTCACTGACTGCTATGTCCCAGACAGCAGTGGTGAAGAACCACCTAAGGTCTACCCTGGGGTTGAACACACGGGTCGGTAAACTGTAACTTTTTTTTTTAATCATGTCACCACAAGCAAGGCGGTAACGCCACTGATGTGCAGGGGGCTACGTAAAGGATTGGGAAAGAGAAAACCGGAAACCACATCCTAAACAGGGAACAAGGGATGAACCTCTTCGTCTGTTCAATAGACGAAGGTGGAGTGTGAACCGGGCGATAGCGGGTATATAAATAATAATAATAATAATAATAATAATAATAATAATAAACAACCGGAAAGGAGATATTATGTGCAAGCAGAAAAAAGTGCAGTGAACAAAATAAATTTATTAAAGCGTGACGCGTTTTATTTTATTATTTTCCCTTGTACTGTAAGCCCATGTGCGTCTTTCTTATGGCGTGCTTATTAGTGTGTAGCGTGTCGTGTGGGCTCCACGTGTTTAAAACTGTCCATTTTTTTTTTTTTTTTTTTTTTTGGTGGGTGGGGGCACTCTTTTATGCGTCTCATCATCGTGGTAATTGTCGGCTGAGTACTCATGTGCATCTACCCACAGAAAAAAAAAGAAACCAGAGAAAGGGGGGGTGCTGTTTGGGTTAAGATATAAATGTGCATTCAGTCTGCCTCTACTATTATAGCAAGAAAATCAAAAACTTCAGATAAATCAAAGAAAAAGAGAAAAAAAAATTGGTGAGAGCTGAGTGGATAGAGAGAGAGAGAGAGAGAGAGAGAGAGAGAGAGAGAGATTACCGACGGATCTGAGGTATGCATTGTTAAAACAGGCTAATATCCATATCAGCAGAGACGGACACACAGACGATAGTGAGCGAGCAAATCAGTTCTCGCCCCAAAACAAAGACGTACGATGTTTCACACGGGCAATTCTTTCGCATTTTGACAAACACCTATAAACGCACTCTTGCACAGAATCATCTACTCACACATTTTATGTGCATGCATGCATACATTAATGTTACGGAAATCAACGAATTTTAACGAAACTCGGTTATAAGCAACCGACAATTTGAAATGAATTGTTTGAACATTATTTTTTACCGATACTCGTATTTAAGTAGATATTCTGTTTTTAATGAAACAGTATTATATATTTATTTCTACCAGCCTGATTATTTACGATAAATTTTTATTACGAAAATGTGTGCCATTTGGCAGGATCCGAACCAGCGACCCCTACCTATGTAGGGGACGCTACCATTTGATCTGGTAACGTCTGAGACCTCTCGACCACGAATAGCCTCCAGTCTAAACGAGGTTTATATATATATATATATATATATAAACCTCGTTTAGACTGGAGGCTATTCGTGGTCGAGAGGTATATATATATATATATATATATATATCACGTGACGTAGAAAACGATAGAGTTTTATTAATATTTTTAAACGTAAACCTAACTGTAATAATACTTTTAAATGTTGTTTTAAAGAAAATATTTTTAAGTGTATCTAAAAAATGTTTAACTATTGAAATATTTATAAAGATTCAAAATACCTAAGTCCCTATTTAACCCTAGCCTGTATGTATTTAATATTAAAATCCAGTATTTTTCTTTCTTTCTGCGTGAGTATGTGGAACTGAAATCGGAATCTATCAGTAAACATTTGCTGTTTTCTAATGTGTGTCCTGGTTGATTTTAAAATTTTAAAATCATTTGTTTCTGTCTAACCGTACTGATGAGCTGTGATACAGCGAAACAGATCTGTCTGCGGATGACTACATATATACAGTATAGCCCTGATATAAGAGAAACCCGGATATAAGAGGGAATTTCTCTGGTCCCAAATCAGAGCTTGTGGTAATGTATATAAAATAGACCAAACCCAGATATAAGAGAAGACCTGATATCCGGTCCCGACAACACTCTTATATCAGGGTTACATTGATATATATAAGAGAGAATGGCAAACCCGAAAAGACTGAGAGTATAATTCAAAAGATTTTATCTAATTAATATAAAATATTAATTAGATAAAAATAGAGATCTATACAAAACGAGTAAAATTAAGATTTATTTTTATTTTTTAACGGTCTGAATGAGGCAATAAAACTTTTAAAAATTTTCTTTAAGGGGAATTTTTGTAAAATCTTTCAAAAAATGTTCTTATCCTATAAAAAAACTTGTTAGTCATCATTTGTGACTGTATGTATATTATCTGTCCCCTTTTAATTATTATTGTATATTATCTGTCCCCTTTTAATTATTATTGTATATTATCTGTCCCCTTTTAATTATTAATGTATATTATCTGTCCCCTTTTAATTATTATTGTATATTATCTGTCCCCTTTTAATTATTAATGTATATTACCTGTCCCCTTTTCTCTATCTTCTTTTTGTTTGTCCTTTCATTTGTTTAAGTCTCTGTGCTTGTTTTGTGTATATTCATAACATTTTTTTTTTGTGTGTGTGTTTGTATTTCTCTCCTAAAAATTGTTTTGTGCTTGTGATTTAATGTATGTATTCCTTATTCTCTGTTGTATTATATGTGCGATTTGATGTATCTATTTTCAATTTATTTCCGGTTTAAATGATACAAAGTTCACTTCCTCTGTGAAAAACGTTTTTATTAATATTATTATTATTTTTTATATTTAAATAATCTGAGCAAAGCTAACATTTATTTATTTTTCAATGGTCTGAAGAGGATAAATGTCTTTCTTATTTTTTACATTACCGAAATAAATTCTGATTTTATAACTGTTTAATTAAATGTTTCCCTCAACGTTGAAACAAACATATGATTGTCGAGGATATATATTAAAAAATAATGTACATGTTCTAAAACATAATTTATCATAAATATTCACAGCTCTATACATCATATATCGAGCACTGTTTTAAATTAATGTTTTGGACGGAAAAAAATTCTTCGTTCTGTACCCACTCGGAGATATATATATATATATATATATATATATATATATATATATATAGGAAAAACTACTAAATAGTTGTAAGCTTAAAAATGTATTTTTTTTACAGTATTTGTTTATTTCTATTATTATATTTGATATTTCAGACCGGCCTCGGCCCTTCATCAGAAACAAATGATTTTAAAATTTAAATTAGAAACGTATTTCACGAGAGCGTCGGTGAAGAGAGTTTGTTTACATCACGTGACGCAGAAAGCCACAGATTTTTTTTTAAATATTTGTAAACGTAAACCTATCTTTAATACATATTAATTTTCTTTTAGAGAATTTTTTTTTAATTGTATCTAAAAAAATGTTTATATATATATATTGTATATATATATATATTGTCCAAAGCTTTATAGCGGCGGACAATAACGGAGTTAGATTCTGCCGGTTATTCGTGGTCCTTAAAAATTACTTGTGTAAGATTTTAATATTTGGATACGTACAGAGTCGATTTTATTATTATTATATATATATATATATATATATATATATATATATATATTGGGATATCCATGTTTGTATTTATCATGTCAAAGTTCTTTTTTTTTTTACTCTTTTTTTTTTTCAAAATTTCGGCCATGATGTTCTGCTACCGTTGAATCAGAATTTCGATAAACTGGCCTAATTTCATGGTTTATATTTTGGTTTAATTCAACTAATGACGACTGTCTCAGTCATTATCGTGAACTTGGTGTTGCCATTCTTTATATGGATGTGTAAAATATTGGAAAAAATACCAAAAAAAAAAAAAAAATAGAAACATAGAGTAAGAAATTAAACACCCACACATTGTCGTTTGAATGAAATAATAAATAAATGAATTTTTATGGCATAATGCCTGTCAGACAATTTTGTAAACTTCTATTTAAAAATATTTTCCCGATTATTCGGAGTTATCATAAAAGTAATTTTCTTAAAAAAATCAGTATTAGTGAAACAAATTATTTACGAATCCTGTCAAAATAGCAGAAGATTTTCACATTGTCATCTGAACTTGTTATTCCATCGGAACCTTTATTGATCACTCTGGAAGAATGGTAGACTTTGAAAAACAGTAGCTACTCTGGCATGTACGCATCGCTCATTCCGTAACGAATTAGAGTACTCTGGCTATTTTGCGTGTATAATGATAATATACACGCTAAAAAGTTTGCCTTCTTCTACCGAACGCCCATAGCCCAGAGGTAGAATCGGCGACTCACGCCAATTAGGTCGGGTTTCAATCCTGGGTTACAAGCAATCGGAGTCTAACCGTACTGATGAGCTGTGATACAGCGAAACAGATCTGCCTACGGGTGACTATATATATATATATATATATATATATATCCAGGTAAAGATAACCAAGTTTTAGAATTTCGAGTTCTCCAGCATTTAGTTTTTTTTTTTAAAGCGCTCAATTCAACGTATATTGTCGAGCAAAATATAATAACAATTAAATTTTTTTTTTAATTAATTTAATTTACACTGCGACAGTGAAATTTCTATGTTTTGAGATTTTACTTTGACTTCAGGCAATGTTGAAATCATTTTCACAACAATAAGTCAACATTGCCTGATGATGAGGTAAAATCTCGAAACATAGAAATTTCCGTGTCGCAATGTCAATGAAATTAATTCTAAATAAAGGACAAATATATATATATATATATATATATATATATATATAAGGATCTTCCAGGGGAATTTAACAAAACTTGTGTGTGTGTGTGTGTGTGTGTGTGTGTGTGTGTGTGTGTGTGTGTGTGTGTGTGTGTGTGTGTGTTCACTGCTGGGTCTTTAATAAGCCGCAACGCTTCCGCTTATTAACTTTTTAAATTAAATAAATTTTTAATCCCAGCTTACAAGAAAAAAAAAAAAAGGAAAGAAATTAAAAAATATTAATAACCATTTGCCATTTCGAAACTTATTTTTGGTTTCTAAAATTTTATTCAAATTAAAAATTCATTCGATTCTACAATTTCCAATCATTAGAAACTACAATGATGTTTTAGTCAGTAAACGTGTCGTCTTTTATCGTAACTAGTAAACAAGAATTCAAGTGTTTCTCGCATGAATGCACCAAGTGCTTGACGTCTGTAAATCTTCGACATTATTCATTCATCTTCACAATCAGATTAAGGCTCCATACAACACACACAAAGATCAGCAAAGGACAAAAGAAGCACATTAGAAAATCACTTTGTAATGCTTATATATTTATTTGCGAAAAAAAAAATTCAAATCGTTTTAAAGTGTTTACTTTAAATGTTTCTTGATAGAAATACTGTGTTTATGTACCATTCATTCAGAGGAATAAACTCATTTCTCAACTAACCCTAAACCCCACCTCAATTTTTTCCGACCCATCCCTCCTATTCTACCAAACCATTTATTAAATTTTGAAATAAAAATTGCCACATCTCTACGTTTATTCCATTTCCTGTTTTATTCATGGAGACGAGAATTTATGCGCGTGAGTGAGTTTACTTATTGCCCTCTGGAATTAATATTCTTAATAATGAGAAGATGAAAATCAAACCGAATGACGTGCTTTAAAAAAAAGCAAGAATGTCGTTGATTTTTTAAAATAATATCTTAATGTTTTCTTAACTTTATTGACAAAATATCTTAGGCTTCATTGAAGAAACAAGAAAGGATGCGGAAAAGACACCACAAAAGAAACTATAATGACAAGATAAAACAATTTATATTTCCGAGTATAAATTTATATATATATATATGTCCCCGCGAATATACGTTTAGGCAATTCTCATAGGAATATAAGAACAACTCAAGCTGTGTTGGATTCAGCAATCGGCCAACACCTGCTGGATAGTCAAGCTTGTGCCTCCTCTTATGAGGACAATTGGTTTTCTGTCCTGCACAGTGCTCGATCGGCATACCATTTACGTGTTTTGGAGGCCATTTGCCTAAAAATCCAGCAGCCGAGCCTATGCAGGCAGAAAGAGCAGTTCCTGCGCTCCTTGCAATTACTGGCGAGTTTGTGAGTGTAACATTTTTCTTTTTTATTTCACTCTTGTGGAATTATATGTTTACACCCACCTCACATTTTAATATTTTTCAATAAATTTATTTTTAAATGAATTCCATCTTCTCCCAGTATTGCAAGTATTCCCTTTTTGGTCTTGTCCTCTTCTTTACCCCTTTGTAATTTTGTGCCAACGAAAGTGTTGGCTGAAAGGTTCCTCGGGTTTGGGAAAACAAAATGACGTCTACTCTTTTTAAGGATATATATATATATATATATATATATATATATATATATATATATATATATATATATATTGATGCATGTTTCATTAGATAATATAGACAAGTTTTGTCTTTATTTTATGTGAATTTTTTCATATTGTCTGATAAGCTTAATAGCATTATCATTAAGAAAGAAAATCATAATATTGATACATCATTTTTTTTATAATCCAATCTAAGCTTTCGGCTTACTTTAGCCATTTTCAAAGATTTTATTTATATTAAGTATAACAAATGCTGCCTAAATACACACACACGCACATGGTCTCCCCTGCACGGTGACCCAGCCGATACTGATCTGGTATCGACTTGTGTACCTTTCGTCAGTTACAACTTCTTCCAGTTTGCGGGAAATACAGACTCTTCTTAGCAATTTATTGTCCAATCGCGGATGAGCACTCAAAATAAAATTGTCCAATCGCGGATGAGCACTCAAAATAAAATAAAAAAACCTTGAGTCCTCTTCACTAGGAATTATATATATATATATATATATATATATATATATATATATATATATATATATGAACCGCAACTTCCTTTCATTTCCTTACTGACTAGTAATCACTTGATCCTTTTAACTAAAGCTATCTTGAAGCCTCCTCTGCTGCCAATGTTATTGAGCGAATCAGTCAGTTAATTGCCATGCCGTACGTGATACACGCTTTGGGCAATCATGTCTAGAAAGAGACATGACTGACTGGGCAGAAGATTATCCCGCAGTAGGTTGCCATTGCTTTCTGCGGTAGACTGGTTGCCAGCCAACGTTGTAAAACCCAATCTGTCCTGTTATTTAACCCATAACTGGAAGGAATAGACGAATTAATACCTTTCCCAAGGGTATTTGTGCGTAAGTAAATGCGTAAGTAAATGGCAACAGCTTAGATAGCGGCCGCCCCACGAAGCCTCTGCAACCGATTTCAATCGGTTTGCACTGAGCTCACCAACCGCGTCTTTTACATTTCTCTACTATCAGTAAATATTTCCCAAACTTCCTTTCGTGGGCTTCGTCCATATTTTCTCCCCAAGGGACTGTTAATTATCACATGATGATTTGCTTGGCCTTTTCAGAATAAATAACCATATCTGGACGAAGCTTAGTTTGTATTATTTCCACTACAAATTTAAGCTGCTTGTCTATATCTCCACTTAATTGCCAGTCTGGGGCAGAGCTGAAGTGGTTTGTTTTTTTCTTCTGCGTTTGCTTTACATTTTTCCCGGCTCTGACAAAATTCTTATTTGTTTCATATATGTTTTGTCTTAGACTCCTTGGTACTATTGTTGTAAGAACAACTAAAACTTTATAATGGCGGTACCTCACCTCGCTAAGCGCCTTTAGGCAACCCCTCAATATGTGTTGGAGGGGTCTTCTCTTCTGGCACAATGGACAATGTGGAGACTCACTATTTCCCCACGAATGGATGTTTGCCGGGTTAGGCAGTGTATGATACACTGCCTGCGCAAGGAAGCTTGTGTTACTGGGATTGATGTACCAAAGATCTGTCCATGAAATCTTCATTTTTTTTCCAATGTACTTCATCTCGTCGGGGCCACCTATTGACCTAAATTCACCATTTTACTTCATCTTTATACGGACAACTACATTTTGTTTAAAAAAAAATTCTTTTATTTTTTACGAAAATAAAATGATTTTTGATGAATGGGAGCGACTTGCATGATCAAAACAGACTTCACGAGTAAGTGCGAAAAATCTAGATTACAATAAAAGAAATGCCACTGATGAGCGGGGGGGGGGGGCTACATAACTGTAAAAAGATTAATTAGAAAAGAGTGAGGAGTACAAACTAGTTAGAAAGGAGCAATAGAAAGCTGAGAATGCAGGTGCGATGAGAGATACATAGGTGGAGAGAAAGGAAAGGATATACGGGGGTGGGGAGAGAGCTAGAGTCCAGTGGTTAATAGATGAGTATTGACATTGCATTTAAATTCTTGGAGGTTGTAACCATCAGGAAAGCAAGAATATGGGAGCAAGTTCCACAGGCGGGAAGTGCGAGAGAAGAAGCTGAAACCCAGTTGCCAGTCTGGTTGCACGAGTAAATGTTGTCCGATGGGCGACAATCCTTTTTTTAACATGTTTCGTTAAAAACGATCGACAAAGAAGATTTTATTAATTTTTTATTTATATTTCTAGTATTCTTAAACGTTTCTTTTTTTTACTGGAGATAAAGAATGTAAAATGTTCCATAATTATTGAATTTACGAGCGCTCCTGGCAAACGAGTTACCGGGAGTACCGGGAGTACCGGGAGTAGAGTAAACATTATTCTTCATTTTATATTGGGAAGAGTCGCCCGGTTTCGGAAATTCCAACTCTGTGGCGGCAACTTCCCCATTGCAGTAAGAAAGATAGGGACGATGTAATCGCGATGCCAGCGTGACACCGGTTGCGGAGACATGGGAAACAATATTTTGCCCTTGGGCCATATGCATAAAGTAAATTATGATAACTCAACGCCCCCAGAATGTCATGTATTTATTATATTCCAGTTTATTACAAATATGACTTTGTTTTACCTGTGTAACGCTATGTCCGATGTACCAACCCCATTCATCCATTTTTATTTTCTTTTGGTATAATCTTGTACTATTATCCTGTTAATTTTTATCTATTTTATTTTGGACATGCTATAAGATTATTTTCGGTATACTAATTGAATGTGGGTTGTGGCGCAATGGCTATCTGTTCGGAACGAGAAATCGGAGAGCCGAGTTCGAATTCCAGGTGAATTCGTTGCATTCACTTACGCGCAAATACCCTTGCGAAAAATATTAATCGTCTCTTCCCTTCTGCTATCGGTTAAATAACAGGATATATTGAGTTCTATAGCCTTGGTTGGTAGCAGAAAGTAATGACAACCTAGAGAGGGAAAATCTTATGCTCAGTCAGTCATGTCTTTTTCTATACATGATTGCCCAAGATTGTATCACGATTGTAGCACTTAATTGACTGTATATTAATCAAGTGGTTGGGCGTTCGAATCCCACCGTTGTCGATTTATTAGGGCTTGATTTCTTGATAATATCGGTCTGGATTGACGTGGGGTACCGTATTGGGATGGTCAAATATGCATTCCCAGGGGAATTAAGAAACAGAAAAATTTTGTTAGAAAATGAGACAAGTGTACCAAACTGTTACCTGATATCTGACCTTTAAGATGGTAGTAGATAAAGAACAAGCTCTTCAAAAATAAAAAAATTAAAAAAAAATGAAGAGACTTTAAGCAACTGAAACAAAGAAAAGAGTACTGAACTGTTAGGTGATATCTGTCCTCCTACATGACAACAAATGCTGCACAATCTCCTCAAAAATAAAGAAGAGATTTGAAGCAAGAAAAATCTAGTTTTGCAGAAGGATGCTGAGGATATCATGGTCCAAATATTTGAGCATGGACGAGAGAAAATGGAAGCAAAAAGGGAACTTATACCTGCCATCAGGAAGAGACAGTCGAAATTTCTAGGGCACATACTCAGTAAGCTTGAGTAAATAGATGGAAGAAAAGGGGCCAGGAGAGATAATTAAAAGACAAAATTTATTAAGGAGATAAAAAGGTTAAGAAATTGTGGAGAATTTAAATAAAAAGAAATGTCAATATACCGAAATATATTATTATAATGCTAAACACCTGGATATTTAAAGTTTAAAAAAGGGCGGGGGTTACTTAACTTATCTTTTCTTTTTGTAATACTGCTTTTTTTATTCCGTAAAATAATGAAAAAGAAGGTTAACAGAAAAGTTTTATCCATAAAATATCAATAGATCGCACTGCATTGCTAAATTTCTTTTATGAAAATTAAAAGCAGCTTTGAGTGTTTCAATGAAGACCTTAAAAGACGTCAGCTGACTCGTTCATGTCTGGCAAGGTCAACTGCGCGCGAGCGCTCACACACGTTTATCAGGTGATTATCGCCTCACCGGGTCACGTAAACGAGGGACGAATGATCTCGCAAACCCCTTTTATCTACCCACCTGTCGATATATTTCCATTTTGTGAGCGTGTACCTGCTCGTACATAGCCATATGTAGCGATTATCTAAGCGTAGCTAAAATGTGGCACAAGGCCGTAAGTATGGGACACCCAGTGAGGATCGAACTTGCGACTCAAATTGTTTGAGAGAAAACAAGCTTACTAGCCATTACATCACGTCGAAGTGCTCAAATGATTTCCTAAGCCTACTTTAGACGTGACACAAGGCCGAATGTACGAAGCACCTTGTGAGGATGAAATTCACTACTCAGTTGTAACTGACCTTGAGAGATAAGCTTGCTAAATATTACAGGACTTCGAATTGTCTAGCCTATATACATATATGTTGGTTTTTTTAAGCGTAGCTTAGATGTGGCACAAGACCGAAATTATGGAGCACCAAGTGAGAACAGAACTCACTAATTAATCGTAATTTCCGCCCACGTCTTTTGAACGGGTGAAGAGGCTCATCCCTTGTTTTCTGTTTAGGATGTGGTTTCCGGCTTTCTCTTTTCCAATCTTTTCACTCTTACGTAGCCCCCTGCACATCAGTGGCGTTACCGCCTTGCTCGTGGTGATATGATTAAAAAAAAAATTAATTAATCGAGCGAGCGAGACAAGCTTGTTGACCATTACACCATTCAGTCCTGTGAGTGTTAAATTTTCTAAACCCTTTTTCTATTATGTGCTCTACAAATTTTAATTGCTTCTATTTCTCTTTCTCTGATTCTCAGTGTAGTTGTTCATTTTGTTTCCGTTACAACAGAAATATCGTGCTGGCTTCCCTCTGTCTATTCTACAAACATTTCCATGGCTTCTGCTCCGGTGAACTTAAATTTATATATTTACGCTCTCACACCCCGATCGAACACTATGGAGGAATGGTCAGTCAGTTAGTTAGTTAAGTGCCATACGTGATACACGCTTGGGCGATCATGTCTCAGAAGATTATCCCGCAGTAGGTTGCCGACCAAGGCTATAGAATCCAATCTGTCCTGCTATTTAACCCATAACTGGAAGGAATAGATGGATTAATACCTTTCCCAAGGGTATTTGCGCGTAAGTGAATACAATGGATTCAACTGGGATTCGAACTCGGCTCCCCAGCTTCTCGTTCCGAGCCGATATCCACTGTACCACAACGCACATCCGGAGGAATGGTAGACTTTGAAAAAACAGTGGTTACTCACACTTATTTTTATAAACATATTCGTTTTTTACGGTTTAGCAACAATCCTTTGTACTTGTAAAATCTTCGATTCTACACGGGATGCTATTAGTCTATTTATTACTTGACTCTATCTTTTTGCACTCCTACCCCATCCACAATATGAACTGCTATGGAATTTATTTCATATGACATGAAAAATATTTTAAATAAACAAGCACGGTATAAACAATACTACTGTCCAAATATTTTTTTTAATCCAATAATAATTTAAAATTATTATCCGACTGTTATTGTTGGGTTTTTGAAGGGAAACAGGGTCAAGAAAAAAATGTTAAACATTTGATTTTGTTTTTCGAAAATCGTTGAACATGACAAATCTCTTCTGAAAGAAAGATTTAACCTGACTCGTTTTAATAAAATAAAACTCTAAATTGGCCATGATCATAGCTTAGAAAAAAACAAACAAAATAAACAGGGAATTTTTTTTACATCACTTTCTCACTGGCTCAATGTAGCTTCCCTGTGTCTCTTTTACAAATAGTTTCACGGCTTCTGCTCTGATGAACTTAGCTCTCTGGTACCTTTTATGAATGAATTTACTCGAGCCACAAGATTAGCAACTAGGTCCCACCCTTTTGTTTTGAAACCAATAAAATGTAAACGCAAATTCTACTCCAATAGCTTCTTTTCTTGCACTTCAGCCTGTGGATTTCCCTTCCGTTTTCTTGCTTCTCCGACAACTACAATCTTCAAGAATTTAAATGTAAAGTCAATAGTTATTTCCTATCTCACTAACTTGCAGCCTCTCTCTCATGCTCCTTTCTCCGTCCACTCCACTCTCATCTCTTACCCACTTCCTGACACCCCTTGTAACCTGTCACTCTTTCTCATAACGTTTCTCCTATGTAGCCCCTTGCAAAACAGTGGCAGTAAAATACCTTGCTTGGGGCGATATGATTATAAAAAACAAAAAAATTCTATACTATTATAATGTGGATGTAAACTGGGGGATCAATTCTATATTACAATCAATACATAAATTGATCCCTCACTTTATGGCTACATTCCTCCTTCTCTTAGCCACTTCTTGACACCCGCTATAACCTGTCACTCTTTCTCATAACTTTCCTTCTATGTAACCCCCTGCGCAACAGTGGCAGTAGACTGCTCTGCTTTGGGCGATATGATTTTTTAAAAAATGCATGGATTTACTTTTTTATTCACGCATTTCAATATATGAAATAATTAATGCATTTCCCAAAGGAGAAGTGATGTGTACATGTTTATAGTAGGAATGATGTATGCACTTCTACGGTTTAAAATGTTTTCCAGTGCATTTCTATATTAAAACAGCTATTTGCGATATATTTAATTTTTATAAAACAATTTTATTCGTCACTAGCAGGATAGCCCGGCGTTGCTCTGATGTATTGAAAGCTTTAAGACTAATCCATGGTCCTGGAGCTCAGACTATTTGGACGTTGGCACGAAAGACTAAAAAGCAACAGTTGTTTCCAGTTACAGCGAAACCGTAGACTGAAAGAAAAATGAATGGATGTAAGTCAAATTTCGATTTCCTGGTATCGATATCAAATACGTTTTTTTCGTCGTAAACTGAATTTTGAAGGCTAAATAAGTCCTCTGAGTAAATGGTATCATGGCTGAGACTAAGAACTACAATTATACCTACTTAGAGCCAAACCCGAAGCAAAAACTAAAATAAAAGGGCTGAAAAAAAATACAGGCAGATAAACAGACACACACACAAACATCTTGCTTTATATATATATATATTATCGATTTTCTGCACTATTATAAGAACTGCAACCTTGAAACCCGATTTTTTCGATTATCGATTTTCGATATTTATTGGGGGTACCTCGACACAAAATCTAGCTAAGAACACTCGCAGACGCTTATAGTACAACTGTGTAAATTTTCAAGAAAATCGGTTCAGCCGTTTCGGAGTCTATAGGTAACGGACACACACACAGACACACACATACACATGCACACACGCATGCACACACACAGACAAAGTTCCATTTATAAATAAGTTTAGATTTCTCACTCGATGAACTTTAAATTGGCAGGAACTGCTTTAAAGTATTCATAAGCCGACTTGGTATTTTGTAATAGGATAACACAATTAGTATTTATTAAACAAATACCGCGAAACATTCACTCGCTTTAGCGATCATAAATTATTGAGGCAGATTAAAAGAAAAATGAAAAATAATCGCTATTATATTTCAACCCCGACAGAATATAAAGCCAGAATAGGTAGAGTCATCTTATCACGGTTGACAGAAATAATCGCTGTTCCGCCGATCCCACTTACGTTGTTACTTTTGACTGGATGTCCAGAAAAAGCTCTGAAATTTACAATTAACCCTTCCCACTCCAAAAACCAGCTACAGACGTGTTTGTCAGTCGATCTTGATTCTTACGCTCTGAGCTTGAAACGACTCCAATTGATAGCCTTCAAAATTCAGTTTACGACGAACAAAACTTATTTGATATCGATACCAGGAAATCAAAATTTGACTTACATCCATTCACATTTTTCTTTCAGTCTATGGTTTCGCTTTAACTGGAAACAACTATTGCCTTATTAGTCTTTCGTACCAACGTCCAAAGAGCCTGAGCTCCAGGACCATGGATTAGTTTTAAAGCTTTCATTACACCCGAGCAACGCCGGGCTATACTGCTAGTATATATATATATATATATATATATATATATATATATACTAGGTGCGATTGGTAAATTGTCGCAATTATTTTATGGTTTCAAATATTCTTTCGGCTGAGTCTGAGCTCCAGGACCATGGATTAGTTTTAAAGCTTTCATTGAACCCGAGCAACGCCGGGCTATACTGCTAGTAATAGATAAACAAGGTTTTTATTATTTGGTTATTGATTATCGATGTAACTTTTGTTGACATGTGAAGAATTTATTTTTTATAAAAAAAAAAATATTAGATAATTTATTTTTTATTTAACACTCCAGAAAAGTGACTCATTATGCTTTTTCGGGATCACGTTCTCAGCTGACATGATGTGGAAAGACAATATTCAATGTATGGCTAGGTCAGCTGGTAAGAATGTTGGTTCACTGTATTGTGCAAGACAAATTTTCTCTTTAGAATCAATCTTACGTATCTATAAGTTTACAGTTCGGCCATGCCTAGAATATTGTTATCATATATAGTCCGGTGTCCCTGCTGTTTACCTTGAGCTCCTTGATAAGATCTATGGAAGAATCAGCAATATTATGGGTCCTGGTCTGGCGATTCGGCTTCAACCACTTCCCCACCGCCGTAAGGTTGCTTCCCTGCGCCTTTTCTATCAATACTTTCATGGTAATAGTTCAGAAGAGCTCTTCATTAGGGTATCTAGTTTTTTTAAATATTAGCTTAGTACTAGACTGGCCTCGAAATCTCATTACTTAAGTTGGCTAGATGTAACCGTAAGTCCTATGTTAACAGTTTCTTTACTAGCACTTCTCGTTTGTGGAACTCCCTTCCGTCTTCCTTTTTTCCAGCTAACTTTAATCTGCAGAAAATAAAATGCAATGTCAGTCGCTATCTACTGTTTTCCTGATTACTCTTCCATATTCCCGCTCATTATAATGTTTTTTTAATCGTTTCACCCCAAGCAAGGCGATAGCGCCACTGATGCGCAGGGGGCTACATAAGAGTAAAAGTTTAGACAGGAGGAGAGTGAAGAGAAAGACGAACGTTACAGCGGGTGTCAGAGAAAAGGCAAGAGAAGGATGGGAACACAGGTGTGAAGACAGTTGCGAAGGTAGAGAGAAAGGAAAAGAACAAGATATACGGGGTGATGTAAAAAGGGCTGAAGTCAAATGGATAAGAGATGGGAACTGACATTGCACTTAAATTCCTGGAGGTTGTAGCCGCCAGGAAAGCAATTATATGGAAGGGAGTTCCACATGCTGGAAGTGCGAGAAAAGAAGCTGGTGGAGCAGAATTTTTTCTTCTGCTTCGATGAACTTAGATCACTAGTGCCCCCTAAATACGAATTTGAACGAGATACTAGATTAGCAACTAGATCCCACCCTTTTTCCAGTGAAACCGATAAAATGCAGCCGTAACTTCTACTCCAACAGTTTCTTTCCTCGCACTTCCCGACAGTGGCATTTCCTTCCAAACGATTGCTTCCCCGACGGCTACAATCTCCAGGAGTTTAAATGTAAGGTCAATAGACACCTCCTAACACACTAACCTGCTCCCATTCTATCAAGCACTCTTCCCATCTGCCCAACCCTCATCCTCGCTATCCTTACTCATCTGTCACCTTCCTCCTGACATTCCCTATGTCTAACCACTCCTTCTCTTTACATTCCCCTATGTAGCCCCATGCGCAATAGTGGCAGTGGAATGCCTTGCTTGGGGTGAGATGATTAAAAAAAAACACTCTTCCCATCTGCCCAACCCTCATCCTCGGTATCCTTACTCATCTGTCACCTTCCTCCTGACATTCCCTATGTCTAACCACTCCTTCTCTTTACCTTCCCCTATGTAGCCCCATGCGCAATAGTGGCAGTGGAATGCCTTGCTTGGGGTGAGATGATTAAAAAAAAAAATTTTGATGTTCTTTGCTAACAGTTTCTTTTCTCTTGCACTTCCCGCCCGTTGAACTCTCTTCCTGTCTCTGTTTTTTCAGTTAACATTAATCTTCAAAGATTTAAATACAATATCAATCGCTATCTTCTGTTTTCTTAATTTCTGTACTTTTATCGTTTATTATTAATGTTTTCATTTTCTCATATACACTCACACTCAGTAACTTAGTCTTATTGTTTTGCCATGATTTAAAAAAAAAAAAGATTCCTTATCAACCTCTATTTGTTACTCGTAATCACGCATTCGAATTTAAATACAGAGTACCCCCCCCACAAAAAAAAATTGACATCATTTAAAATGTTAATAGCTGAGTAACTACATGTCGCAGGCAAACCACATTAAATAGTCTTCATGTTAAAGAATAAAATATTTATTTATCAAAATTCATACAAGATATTCAAAGGGATGTAGATTTTATAACCGATTTCACAAAGCTCCACAAATGTGCAATATGGCCACCACCTGTGACACGACACACGTCAAATCGTTAGTCCAACTCCTGCCAAAACACACAGTAGCATGTCTTGCATAACATTCTCCAGCGCCTCAGAGATCCTCTACTTAAGTTTTGCTCGGCTTGTAGGAAGAAGGGAGATGTAGAAATGTCCTTTCACAAATGCATCTGCACTCTCTTCTTTGACTGTGTTCAAGCAGATTCTAACACACAAAATGCCTTTTCATTTCTAGTGAACGTCATTCTTCGCCCTGAAAGAATCAAATAAGCATTCAAATCAGTTTCTACACATTTTGTTAAAATTTGAAATGATTTGAGCGAGAATTAGCCATGTCATAAGAGCAAAAAATTATGTTAACTTTTTGGAGGACGCCTTGTGCTTTTTTAGCGGCATATCAACTCTTTATGGGTCATTTAATGCAGTATTTACATTATTCGGACTATTGTATTGTATTTTTTACCAGAGCTCATATTGCAATTTTGACACTAATGATTTTTTTCTGGTACTCCGTATTACTGGTTCCCATATTGTGTTCATCTCTATGTTTTGTCGGCTTAGGAGATTTTTGTAGCCTCGCATATGTGCTGATTCCTTAAGTTTACGTAGTTCCCAGTGGCGTTCTCTATCTATTATTTCAACTTCATCATATACGGGGGCTGTGATCCCCTTTCTCCCTCCATATGTGGTCAGCTATGCCTGATTTTTTTCTATCTCCCCTCGTGTTAGGGCCTTGCGATGTTCTTGCAGCCTTACCTTAAATGGACGGCCTGTTTCTCCTTTATATTTCTTTCCTCAGCTACATGGAATGTTATACACACAGTTCTTAGTCATGTCCTCCTCTGTTGGGTCATTTGATGCCGAAATCTAATTTTCTTGGGAGCATTAGATTTTTTTTTTTTTTAACAAAAATGTATTACTAGTAATTTTTTTACTTAAAATTATTTTTGGTAATTTTATTTTTACGCTATAAAATTTTATTGCTAGTATTTTTACTAGAAAATCTTTTTATACTTTCATCGTGTTTTGATCCCAGTTTCGAGGGTTAATTATTTGTCCATAGTTAAGACCCTAGCAGATGCTAAAATAACCTCCCCGGGCCGGGATAGACATGGGAACAGCAGCACTGAAGAAGTGGTTCCACGCTCCTCAAAACCTCCCTATCAAAGGCCTTACTGTCGGATGTAGTTTATCGTCATACCCAGGGTGCGGGACACACTGTATATTTTTGTAATAAAATAATTCTTAGAAGTTCAGTTTAATATTCAATAACAATGGAAAAATATCCCTTAATTTAAGTTCAAATTAAATTTATATTTACTTTTTTACCAGTTTACCCATGCCATAAAATGAGCGAATGTCTAGAACGCTCGCTTTCTGACGATGAAGCTCGGCTTCGAACCTCATCATGTTCAATTTCTCAAGACGCTGATTCTTGATGCTGTCGGTCTGGAGGCGGCAATTCCAGCGTGCGATATCTTTGGAAAGTGCCTGAAAACCATACCACGGGTTAACCCAAGCTTTGTGAGTGAAACTGGGTAGACGAGGCCCTTTGGAAGCTGTCGATGGTTGTGCTATCGTGACAAGGGTTTCGACCTTTTGTTCACGCCAGATAACGCGTTCTATCCTCGAAACTGCAACTCAGCATAGATGCAGTATATGTAGGCTCTGTGTTTGTTAAATACAAAGGAGCCTGGACAGGCGTCTTCAACGGGGATTAGCTATCCGCCCTAGTAAACAGGTATCCTTGGATATAAGTGGCCAGCCATCCGTGCTGTAAAAATTAATGGCGTATCTTAAGTTCTTTCTATTATTAGACGAAGTTCACACATATGTCTTTAAATATATTTCGAGCAATTAATATATTGATATGTAGTTTATGACTTACAATAATAGACCCCCACTTAATATCCAATAGAATTTCATGTTAATAATTCAATTTACACTTGCCATAAAAAATGACTATATTTTCTTAGTTTACTATTAAACTGTTTTCACATCTGTCTTTATATAAATACAATACTTTATATAAATACAATGTGCGTTGTGGTGAATTGGATATCGGCTCGGAACGAGAAATCGGGGAGCCGAGTTCGAATTCCAGCCGAATTCATTGTATTCACTTACACGCAAATACCCTTGGGAAAGGTATTAATCCGCTCATTTCTTCCAGTTATGGGTTAAATAACAGGACAGATTGGGTTCTATAGCCTTGGTCGGCAACCAGTCTACCGCAGAAAGCAATGGCAACCTACTGTGGGATAATCTTCTGCCCAGTCAGTCATGTCTCTTTCGAGACATGATTGCCCAAGCGTGTATCACGTATGGCACTTAAGTGATTGATTTTACACAATTATAGTAGGCTGTAATTAGATGGTTGGGGTCAGTTTATTACTTAATAACAATGCAAAATAGATTCCCCAGTTTATATCCAATAGAATTTTTTAAAAATTCCAATTTTCGCTTGCCGTAAAAATGACTATTTTTAGTCTTACTATTAAACGGTTTTAGATCTGAGTTTTTAAGAAATTTTATTATTAATAATTATAATAACAGGCTGTAATTAGATGAGGGATCAGTTTATTACTTAATAACAATGCAAAACAGATTCCCCAGTTTATGTCCAATAGAATTTCTTAAAAATTCCAATTTACGCTTGCAGTAAAAATGACTATTTTTAGTCTTACTATTAAACGGTTTTTACATCTGAGTTTTTAAAAAAAATTATTTTGAATAATTATAATAACAGGCTGTAATTAGATGGGAAATCAGTTTATTACTTTAACAGCAGATCCCTCACTTTATGTACAACAGAATCTCATGTTAATAATTCTAATTTTCACTTGCCGTCAAGTCAAAAATGACTATTTTCTTAGTCATACTATGAAACAGTTTTCAAATCTGAGTCTTTAAACAATTATATTTTGCATGGTTATAATAACAGGCTGTCATTAGATGAGATATCAGTGTATTACTTGACAGCAATGTAAAACATATCTCCCACTTTATATTCAATAGAATTTCATATCAATTAATACTGATTTATACATGCCGTCAACAATGACGGTATATTTAGTTAAAGTCTTGTTATTAGAAGCTTTTCACATGTGAGTCTTTAAATACGTTTTACAATTTATCAGTATCATTCTCTACTCTTTCACGGAGTTAGCTTTTTCCCGCTGGCTTCGTAAACATCTGGAAGCAATCCGCCATTGGCACAGATCGTGTCAAGTAGCGTCTCCTGTGCAAGGGAGATAGATCTATATATCTGCATTGGTGACATGGAAAGTTTGGCAACAAAATTTACAAAAGATTCTTAGCGTATTATGTCGCATTTTCGGACGCCTTTCTTTGTTTTTTTTTTACTATTTTTTTTTCTATCATTTTTGTTACTTTTAATTGCAACATGCTTTTATTTTCTTCTTTACGCGCATTAAGCAACTAATCAGTTAAAAGCAATACGTGATCCACGCTTAGGTGATCATGTCTCTTTCGATCTATGATTGATTATGCAGAAGATATTTCCCGCAGTAGGTTGCCATTTCTTTCTGCCGTAGACTGGTTGCCAAATAGCAGGACAGAACCCAAACTGTCCTGCTATTCAACCAAGAGCTGGAGGGAGAAGAGATGGATTCATAGCTTTCCCAAGAGGTTTTGCGCGAATTTAACTGGAATTCGAGCTCGTCTTTACGACTATCTCATTCCGAGCCACAAATCACATACACTCCTGATCAAAAATTTAAGACCACTTAAAAATCTTTAAAAATAATTTTTTTTTTTATGGATAGATTTTAAACTCCTCCCACTCCCGCCTCATTTTATAAAAATGTAAATTTCTAAATAAAATGTTTGGAATGTAGCTTTTCTGTTTCCATAACCTTTTAGATTGTAGTATTGGTAACCTTAAGTGGGAGGAGTTTAAAATCTATCTGTAAAAAAAAATTCTTTTTAAAGATTTTTAAGTGGTCTTAAATTTTTGATCGGGAGTGTACATTTATATACGTCACAAATTAAACTCATCACAGCTTACTATTTTTTTTTTTTAATCATATCACCCCAAGCAAGGCGGTAACGCCACTGATGCGCAGGGGGCTACGTAAGAGTGAAATGATTGGAAAAGAGAAAGCCGGAAACCACATCCTAAACAGGAAACAAGGGATGAGCCTCTTCACCTGTTCAATAGACGTGGGTGGAGTGTGAACCGGACGATAGTTTAGTCTATCTACTCCAATTGAAAAAAAAGAAAAGAAAAGAGTAAACAGATTAGAAAATAGAAAGCCGGAAACCACATCCTAAACAGGGAACAAGGGATGAGCCTCTTCACCTGTTCAATAGACGTGAGTGGAGTGTGAACCAGGCGATAGTTTTGTCTATCTACGTAGGGGAGTGTGCCGAGCAGCCGATCGACAAGTCAGTCGTAGACTTCCGGTGACGACCCGGAAGTACCCATCGCTCATACTACGTCTTAGGACGGTTGAGACGATTAACCTTTATTCTTGTATTGGATATTAATAACCTTTGTAAATACTATTTTCACGGAATACAACAATTAACCTATTCCTGTTGTTGAGTTATTTATTCTTACTCACGACATAACACTCTCCAAGCAAGATGATAAAGACATAAAAACGCAAGCGGTTACTGATAGTGAAAGAGTCTGAGAAAAAATATCAGGGAGAAAGGACAATAAGAACCGGATTCAAAGAGACGGAAGATGATAAATGACATTTCATTTAAATTTTTGAAGATGAAAGATGGCTGGAAAGTCAGTCAGTTAAGTGCCATACGTGATACACGATCGGGTAAAAAGAAACATGATTGATTGGGCAGAAAATTGTCCAGCAGTAGGTTGCCATTACTTTCTGTAGTAGACTGTAGACTGGTGGCCAACCAAGGCTATAGAACCTAACCCACAGCTGGAAGGAGAAAAGACGTGTTAATGCATTTCCAAGAGGCATGTTTCGAGGCATGTTCTCATTACGAGTTCCATCAAAAACAGTGCCCCAATTTTCTCCATTTCTCAGAGGGAATATATATTGGTGTAAAATCTTCTGTACAATAAATAGGGAAGCTGATGATGGTTCGCCTGAAATAGGCCTTTACTTCCACTTAAACATGGAATAACGTGTATGTCCTAATTTTACACACACACACACACACACACACACACACACACACACACACACACACACACACATATATATATTATGGAAATTAGCGAAGATTAAAGAAACTTGCTTGTAAACAACCGACAATTTGAAATGATTTATTTGAAGCAAGATCGCATAGTGGCTTCCCCTATGTGGATAAGGGTTGCAGCTTCGAATCCAGCCGAATGACACACATTTTTGTAACAAAAATTTATCGTAAATAATCAGGCCGGTAAAAATAAATATATAATACTGTTTGATTATAAACAGAATATCTACGTAAATACGAGTATTATCGATGAATAATAATGTTCAAACAAATCATTTCATATATATATATATATATATATATATATATATATATATATATATATATATATATCTTGTTTCATACAGTGAGTTGGTTTATTGTTAAAGTGTACTCATACAGATAGAAGAAAAGAAATGGCTTACCGAAAGTCATAATACTGGAGAGTCTTGATCAGGCGTTGAAATCTATAATATTTGATACGAGATGCATCATTAGAAATTCTTTCGGCTGCCAATGTGTTGTAGTTCTTAAAATAATAATTTGTTTTCTCCCTATTCTGCTTGCATTTGTTAAGGAGGTAAAGGGGAAATCTATCTATCTATCTATCTATCTATCTATCTATCTATCTATCTATCTATCTCTTTTAGCATATCTATCTATCTATCTATCTATCTATCTATCTATCTATCTATCTACATACATATATATATATATATATATATATATATATATATATATATGTTCGGTCGGGTTTCAATCCTGGGTTAAAAGCAATCGGAGTCTTACCGTACTGATGAGCTGTGATACAGCGAAACAGATCTGTCTGCGGATGACTAATATCTATATATATATATATATATATATATATATATATATATATATATATATATATATATATATATAATTATTTAGTCTTGGTCATAATCATATTAAACCAGCATACAGTTGTATTAAAATCGCCTGAAGACACAAGGTAGACACTTAGAAAAACTTGGGTCGCTTAATAACTAGCTTACCAATGAATCAAAAATATTTATATATGTATATATCGATCTATCTATTTGCTACGTGTTTTTGTCTGTCTATCTATATATCTATCTATCTTTTAGGACATCTATCTTTCTCTATATCTATCTCTGTCTTTCAGCATATCTATCTATCTATCTATCTATCTATCTATCTATCTATCTATCTATATATATATATATATATATATATATATATATATATATATATATTTAATTATTAAGTCTTTGGTTATAATTATATTAAACCACCATACACTTGTATTAAAATCATCGCCTGAAGACACCATGTGATAAAATCTTAGGTTGCGTAATAACTAGTTTACAAATGAACAAAAAAAAGTATATATATATATATATATATATATATGCATTTATCAATCTATATGTTGCCTTTTAATCTATCTATCTATCAGTATATCTATCTATCTATCTATAAGATTATTACAGGTGATAGAATAAAATTCTCCTTCACTTTTTAGTGCAAGCGCTTAATGTAATTACTTGTATATTAACGTTTCTCATATTTTTTTCATCGACAGCCGAAATTTCACGATATAATGGAACGAACGTGTTACCCAAGTACTGATGTGTTAATGGGCTCTCCGACTACAACCACCAGTCCGACGGTGACCACACCACCGCCTCACCATCTCCACCCCCACCTCCCACCACACCAACAACAGATCGCAACTATACCGCCCAACCTCCACCACACTCAGCACCCGCAGGCAGCGACGTTATCGCTCCCGTCCACGACCTCCCACCAGCATCACAGCCAGACGCATCAGCCCGTTCCGGACATGGTCACGTCCCCGGCGGCAGCGGCGACGTCATCTTTGTCCAGAAGCAATAGTGCGGGGGCCCTTGGCCGGGGGATTATCAAAGAGGAAGACGAACCGTGCGAGGACGGTGTGGTTCGGCCGGTAGCCACGCACTTTCTGTCCAACAATAGCTGTTTACGTATTTTTGTCAACGTCGATTTCAATCAGTGCATTGAAGAACATTTCCGCAAGTCCCTAAGTCAAGCGCACTCCACTAATAAAACAACCAGTTCGCCACACAGTACAGGCGGCGCCTCACCCGACGGGAGCAATACGACGCGTTATAGTAAAGGTAAGCAACGGCTGGTATATTTTCTCAGTGAGACTTTGTTCCCAGTCCAAACTGACGTTTTTATATGATTTACTAAACAGCTAAGTAACTAGCATAGAACCCGGCGAAATTGAAGTTAATATTTCTGCAGGAATGAGCACTTTTAACAACTATATTTACCTCGTCTCCCCACTAAGGTCCACTTTATTGTGTGGAACCGGAACGTGTACTCTCCAGGCGCCCAGCAATATCATGGTGTTCGGAATGATTACAAGTGATGGGGACGTTATGCTTCCATTCATCTTTCTGCAGGGCCTCAAACTCAACACGGAGGCCTACGTCAAGTTCTTTCAGAAGGTAGTGGTTCCCTGTGCCAAGAGAGTGACTGCTAGAAGACTTTCTGGCAACAGGACTCTGCCCCATACTACACGAGCAGGATAGCCCAGTCATATCTATCAGACAATTTCTGTGGCCATATCAACCCTTACATCTGGTCATTAAACTCTCCAGACTGCAACACCCTTAATTATTATGTGAGAGGCGCAGTTGAGAGAGAGAGAGAGAGAGAGAGAGAGAGAGAGAGAGAGAGAGAGAGAGAGAGAGAGAGGGAAAACAACAAAACTCTTTTTAACACTAAAGATGAAGGAAAGGCAAGAATTATTGCAACATTCATCAAACTTAAACAAGGAGAATATCCAGTAGAGTCGCAGGAGGTTCCGAATTTATTTGAAGGCCGTGGTTGAAATCAATGGCGATTGTATTAAATAAATTTACTCTTTAGTAATTCAAAATATTTTTGTGTAATTTTGGTAAATATATCTGTTAAAGATAAGATGTCAGGATCGTTTTAATTTTTGCGTAATTTAGACAATTTATTCATCGCACCATGTATATATATATATATATATATATATATATATATAAATAACAATAATGATAATAACAATATTAGTAGTAACAAAAATAATAATGCTAATACTAGTAATTGTTATACAGTGTAACCCTGATATAAGAGAGTTGTCGGGACCGGATAAAAGTTCTCTTATATCGGGGAGTATCTTATATCCGGGTTTGGTCATATTTTATATACATTACCACGGGCTTTAGTTTGGGATTATATAAAATTTCTTATATTCGGGTCTCTTATATCCAGGTTATACTAAGTTTAAGTTCGTTTTGAAAAACCCACGAACTCAGAGGAAAAAGGAGGGGAAGTAAAAAAAGAAACAAACGAAGTACATGAACCAAAGTCAAATACTCGTAGGAAAGAAAAAAAACCCAAAACGAAAACCCTAACACTAAAGCGCTCAAGTCGAAAGTAGAGCAACAAATATTTAAATTTTAATATATATATTTATATAATATTAAAATATACAGGGTATCCAAATTAACTGACATCATTTAAAATTTGAATATATGAGTAACTACATGTCTCAGGAAAACGAAATCTAATTATTAAATAGATTGTTTCCAAAAAAAATTCATACGTCATATTCAAAGGATGTAGATTTTATAACCGATTTCGCAAAGCTTTACAAATATTCAATGTGCGCACCACCTGTGACACATGTCAAGTTCTTAGGCCTCGTTCTGCCAAACACGCTGTAGCATATCTTGCGTAACATTCTCCAGCCCCTCACTTATTCAGGCTTGCTGAAAGAAAGAGAATATAGATCTACCTTTACATATAGCGCCATAGAAAAAAAATCACAAGTTAAATCAGGTGAACATGGTAGCCATTTCAATAACATATTGTTATTACTCCTAGCACGCTCAATCCATCTTTCTGGTAGATTCTCATTGAAATAAATCCGCACTAAGTTGCTGGAAAATGTTATTCAAACCGTTCGAAACCCCACGCTGCCTGGTTAGTACCCGTAGCCTAACTGGTGTAGGCCAATTTTAGTTCTAATATTGGCCTTTTCTGATGAAAAATATGGATGCAGAATTCGATAACTGGGAGGTAAACTGTTTCTTTAGTATGACTTCTCAGTTTAGGCCGATTGTTATTAATTTCAATGACGAGCCGAAGGGTGAAACTCTTGTTCTGTATGTGTATATATATATATATATATATATATATATAGTCACCCGCAGACAGATCTGTTTCGCTGTATTACAGCTCATCAGTACGGCTTAGACTCCGGTCGCTTCCTAACCCAGGATGGAAACCTAACCGAATTGGCGTCAGTCGGCGATTCTACCCCTAGGCCACGAGCGCCCAGTAGAAGATGGCAGGCTTTTTAGCGCGTATAAACACGCCCAATAGCTAGCGTGCTCCAATTCATTATCGAATGAGCGGTGCGTATATATATATATATATATATATATATATATATATATATATATATATATATGTGTGTGTGTGTGTGTATTTAGGCGGCATTTTTTCAATAAGGCATGTTTCATTAAATAATATAGAGAAGTTTTGTCTATTTTATGTATTATTTTTTCATATTGTCTGGTAAGCTTAATAATCTTTCTTTTCTCGCACTTCCCGTTTGTGTAACTCACTTCCATTTGCCTGTTTCCCTAATAGCTTCTTCTTCTTCTTCTTCTTCTTCTTCTTCTTCTTCTAAACCCCGCTCTGTCATCCTTCTGCTCAGACCCGTCAATTACGTTACACGCTGTTTTCCCTGTCTCTCTTTCCCTTTATCTGCCCTGTTAGTATTAGATTCTCCAAGCCCTCCTTCCTCATTGAGTGTCCCAGGAACTTCAGCTGTCTCTTCCTGATGCTCAGTATTAATTTTCTTTTTGTTTCCATCATTTCTAAAACCTCATCATTGCTCACATGCTAGATCCATGATATTCGCAGCATCCTTCTGTAGAACCACATTTCAATTGCTTCAGGTTTTTCCTTCATCTTCGATGACATTTACTGCCATGTTAAAGAACTGACATCACATCGCAATCCAGTACTCTCTTTGTTTCTAGTGAAGGTTTTCTGTCTGTACTTTACTCACCTTCTGGAATGCGTCCTTCGCCATGCCAATTTGCATTCGGATCTCTGTGTCGCACTTTCGGTCTTCTGTTAGAACGCTTCATAGGTATTGAATTTTTTGTACCTGCTTAATTTTAGTATCCTCTACCTGCATTTGGCATTTTGGGTTGCTGTTTTTACTGATGACCATGCATTCAGTTTTGCAGTTTATTTATAGTCCTTTCTTGTCACTCTCTTCAGTTACATTCTGTAGGGGGTCTTGTAGTTTCCTTTCCGTGTCTGCTATCAGCACTATATCATCTGCGTACTTTATGTTGTTCAGATTAGGGCCTTCGATGACAAAATCGGATTAGGGCCTCCGATGACAAATGCTATCAGCACTATATCATCTGCTTACTTTATGTTGTTCAGATTAGGGCCTCCGATGACAAAATTGGATTAGGGCCTCCGATGACAAATGCTATCAGCACTATATCATCTGCGTACTTTAGGTTGTTCAGATTAGGGCCTCCGATGACAAATCCTAGCATAATTTCTAGAGTCCTCAGAATAGTCTCGCTGTACAAGCTGAATAGATCCGGTGAAAAGACATCTTACGCCTCTTTCTATCTTTGTATATCTCCTGAATTTGTTACCTGTTCGTATACAGGCGATTTGCTGCCAGTAGAGATTCTTGATTACTTTTATGTCGAGGTTGCTGAACATTTCCATCAATTCCTTATGGCGTACTATGCCGAACGCCTTCGCATAATCGATAAAACAGGTACACGTCCTTTTTTCATTTGTATTGCCCTTTCGGAGAGCTTCCTAATCATAAATGTGGCGTTCCTTGTTACAGTATTTTTGACGAACACGCATTAACGTTATTTGTCATCTTTTATCTACTCGCATTAACGTTATTTTGTCATCTTTTATCTCTTTTCTTTTCTTCGACATCCCCTGTACATCTTTTATTCTCTCACTGTAACCCCCTGCACACCAGTGACATTTCTGCCTTGCCCGGGTTGAAATATTTATAAAAACCTCTTCAAGCCAGTCTCTGTCTGTCGTCTTCAATTCATAACACACACTTTATTCATTAACCCTGTACCATGAATGGTTTTTGGGCCTAGCATTGGTGAACACTACTAGGCTAGTATTGGTGAACTTTAGGATGTCCGTTGTGATGCAGTGGATATCGACTCGGAACGACAAATCGGGGAGCCGAGTTCGAATTCTAGTTGAATTCTCTGCGTTCACTTACGCACACCTTGGGAAAGGTATTAATCCGTCTCTAACCTCCAGTTATAGGTTAATAGATCTGATTGGGTTCTATAGCCTTGGCTGGCAACCAGTCTACCGCAGAAAGTCCTGGCAACCTACTGCGGGATAATCATCTGCCCAGTTAGTCATGTCTCTTTCGAGACATGATCGTCCAAAGAGTGTATCACGTATGGCACTCAACTGATCGGTGACAATTTTTTATTTTAAGAAATGACGCTGGAAAAAGTTTGTGGCCTTGTGTCAAACTAAGTAAATCTTTATAGTCACCCTTTTTTTTTCTTTTTTTTTTTTTTCACTTTTACAGAAGTTCTCAAAAGGTCTTGTCTTACTATTTCACTCTTTGTTTTTCACCTCCCATGACGTTCCTTCTCACCCATAACACTTTTCTTGTCCTGACTCATATTGGACACCTTTCATGTTTGTTGTTCAAACACCGTTCCTTTCCGGGCGAGATTTAGACGAAGTAATTGAAAAGACATGAACACCAACAAACAAGGACCCCAAGGTAAACAGTCAACATATGGCCGGCGGGTTATTAAACAGACTGGACGCTAGGAACGAACCTCTGAACATCCCACCTCATTGTCTCTTTCTTCAATAATTCTCTTCTGTCTTTCGTTCTTTCTATCATATTTTTCTTCGCTCGAATTGAATTTTATTTTCGTTTTACTTTTTACTTTACTTTTTATTTCTTGCATTTTCATTTTTCTTTTGTTATAACTCGCTCTCGCCCTCTTTCTCTCTGTCTCTCTCTTTCTCTCTCATTCCATTTTGTTCTCTTGTTTCTTTTCCTTTTTCTATCTTTCTTTCTTTCTTTTTAGATTTGGTTCTCTTTCACCCTCTCTCCTTTTTGTTCTCTTTCTCCATTTTCTTTTGTTCTTTCTCTGTCTTGTTCTTTTCTCTCTCTCTCTTTCTCTCTCTCTCTTTCTTCCTTTCTCTCTCATTCTATTTTGTTTACTGTCCTTTTTCTATCTTTGTTTCTATTTTCTTTCTTTCTTTCTTTCTTTCTAGATTTGGTTCTCTTTCACCCTCTCTCCTTTTTGTTCTCTTTCTCCATTTTCTTTAGTTCTTTCTCTGTCTTTTTCTTTTCTCTCTCTCTTTCTCTCTCTCTCTCTCTTTTGCATTCTCTCTCATTCGATTTTGTTTTCTTGTTTCTTTTCCTTTTTCTATCTTTCTTTCTTTCTTTTTAGATTTGATTCTCTTTCGTCCTCTCTCCTTTTTGTTCTCTTTTTCCATTTTCTTTTGTTCTTTCTCTGTCTTTTTCTTTTCTCTCTCTTTCTCTCTCGCTCTCTCTCTCTCTCTTCATTCTCTCTCATTCGATTTTGTTCTCTTGTTTCTTTTCCTTTTTCTATCTTTCTTTCTTTCTTTTTAGATTTGATTCTCTTTCGTCCTCTCTTTCGTTCTCTTTTTCCATTTTCTTTTGTTCTTTCTCTGTCTTGTTCTTGTTCCTTTTTCTTTCTTTCTTTCTTTCTTTCTTTCTTTCTAGATTTGATTCTCTTTCACCCTCGCTCCTTTTTGTTCTCTTTCTCCATTTTCTTTTGTTCTTTCTCTGTCTTTTTCTTTTCTATCACTCTTTCTCTCTCTCTCTCTCTCATTCTATTTTGTTCTCTTGTTTATTGTCCTTTTTCTATCTTTCTTTCTTTCTTTTTAGATTTAGTTCTCTTTCGCCATCTCTCCTTTTTGTTCTCTTTCTCCATTTTCTTTTGTTCTTTTTCGATCTTTTTCTTTTCTCTCTCTCTCTCTCTCTCTCTCTCTCTCTCTCTCTTTCTTTCGTCTTTTCTTTTTTGATTTTTGCTTTCCCTTTTTCTTCTTCTTAGTATTTTCTTACTTTCTCCTTTTGTTTGTCTACTGTCATTATTTTTTCTTCTTTTAGTTCGTCCCAATTTTCACGTTTTACACGATTTTCGCTTCTAACTCATCCATTTATTGTTTCTTCTTTCTTTTTCATTGTTTATTCTTTCTGGTTGTTTGTTTCTTCGCTTCTTGTCCAAAGTTTATATTTTCATCTCTTCATCATCTGATCTTTCCTTGTCCTTTTCCTTTCCTGCTTTGTCTTCGAATCATACTTTTCAGCTCTTATCGTCACCACTTCAACGAAGAGCAAAAATTGAGGAGGTAAAGGCAAGAGCAGAATTTGGTGAAGCGAAGAGTAGAAATTAATCAAGCAAAGACAAGATATTTATTGGGGGACCTCAACACAAAACCTAGCTAAGAACACTCGCAGACGCTTATAGTACAACTGTGTAAATTTTCAAGATCATCTGTTCAGCCGTTTCGGAGTCTATAGGTAACGGACACACACACACACAGACAAAGTTCCATTTATAAATAAGTTTAGATGGATCATATTTGTAGAAATTGAAGTAGATAGACTAAACTATCGCTCGGTTCACACCCCACCCACGTCTATTGAACAGGTGAAGAGGCTCATCCCTTGTTCCCTGTTTAGGACGTTGTTTCCGGCTTTCTCTTTTCCAATCTTTTTGCTTTTTTCTTTTTTCTTTTTTTTTTCAATTGGATTAGATAGACTAAAATATCGCCCGGTTCACACTCCACCCGCGTCTATTGAACAGGTGTAGAGGCTTATCCCTTGTTCCCTGTTTAGGACATGGTTTCCGGCTTTCTCTTTTCCAATAAATTCATTTTTACGTACCCCCCTGCACACCAGTGGCCTTACCGCCTGGCTCGGGGTGATATGATTTTAAAAAAAATGCGCTAAGATATTTTTCATTATACTTTTTTATTACCCTTTTTTTTTTCTTTATTCTGGCCACACTCATAGTAGTCACTCTTCTTAGTTCTCGATCTCGCCATCCTGCGAACTCTCGTCTTTCTATGAAAAGAGCAGTAAATGAGGACACAAGATATGGCAGGGAAAAGGTTGAAATGTTCGCAAGAAGATTGTGCGCCCGTAGAAAATGCGTATCCTGTGGTTTTTGACATTTTACTCATCCCCATCTTCGTCCCAGTGAATTGTTGTCTCCCGTTTGTGCCTTCATCAAGTGTTTGTGGTCTCCGGATTCTGAACTCGTAACGCCCAGAAAAAAAAAAAAAGAAAGAACGTATGTATGAATGAACGAAAAGAGAATTATATTATTGCCTCAAGAAAGAAAAAAAGAAAGAGAGAGAGAGAGAGAGAACTAGATAAAAGAATGAAAAAGAAAAACAGAAAAATATATTAAAGAAAAAAGGGTGAATTACATTAAGGAAGAATGAATGTATTATATTAAAGAAAACAAAGAGAATTAAATTAAAGAATGAAAGAATTATCTTAAAGAAAGAATGAAAGAAAAATCACATTAAAGGGAAAGAAAGAAAAAGAAAGAAAGAATTACATTAAAGGATAAAGAAAGAAAGATAGAATTACATTAAATGAAAAAAAAGAAAGAAAGAAAGAATTATATTAAAGGAAAAGAAAGATAGAATTACATTAAATGAAAAGAAAGAAAGAAACAAAGAAACAATTACATTAAAGGAAAAGATAGAATTACATTAAATGAAAAGAAAGAAAGAAAGAATTACATAAAAGGAAAAGAAAGAAAGAAAGAATTACATTAAAGGAAAAGATAGAAGGAAAAAAGAAAAAATTACATTAAAGAAAAGAAGGAAAAAAGATTACATTAAAAGAGAAGAAAGAATTAGAAAGGAAAAGAAAAATGAGATTAAAGGAAAGAAAACCAAAGCCAAGAATTACATTAAAGAAAGACAACGAAAAAAGGAGAAAAATTAAAATGACATTGATGAGAGAAAGAAAAGATAATTTTATTAATCTAAGAAGAAAATATTTCATTAACGAAAAATAAGTCAAACAAAAACAATTACATTTAATAAAAAGAAAAAAGAAAATATAGAAAATTGCATTTAAGAAAAAAGAAAGAGAAAACGGAGAATTGCATTAAATAAATAAGAAAGAAAGAAATAAGGGTTATATTAAAAAGGGAAAACAAGTAGAAAGAACCGAAAATTGCACGAAAGAAAGAAAGAAAGGAACAAAGAAAGAAAGACAGAAAGAAAAGAGGGTTCTATTAAAAAGGGAAAGCAAGAGAAAGAACCGAAAATTACACGAAAGAAAGAAAGAAAGAAAGAAAGAAAGAAAGAAAAAAGAGTTACATTAAAAAGGGAAAGCAAGAGAAAGAACCTCAAATTACAAGAAAGAAAGAAAGAAAGAAAGAAAGCGGGGTTTGCAGTAAAGAGGGAAAGGAAGAGGAATAACAGAATTACAGAAAAGAAATAATTTTTTTGGTTCTCATTGCCTTTAGCGCTACACACTTCTTTAAAAAAAACAACTACTGCAGTAATTTTTTCTGACATATTTTTATGTATGTTTTGATGAAACAGAGAAAAAGTTTAGCAAGTTTGGTAGATTGGCTTAGAAATAGTAAGTGACAAGCCGCCTGGGCGACAGTTAAAACCTATAGACAAAGTGTTGATGCCAAACTTTTTTTCTTTTCTTGTGCATGTGTATATGGGTTAGGAGAGGAGACAAATAGAAGATGAGTGTGAAGATTCTTAGAAATTACTTATTCTTCAGTTTACGATTCAAAGACATGCATAGCAAGTTGTTTCTATCTAAGCTTCCATATTTCAGTACAACTGATGGAATCAAAGAACGTTGCAAAAATGAAGAGCATAGATTAACAGACTGTAACTCTTAGGGTTTCATATTCCATTTTTACACTTTGTATTGTCTTCAAGTTATTTATTAAGATCATGAAATCGTCTATAATTTAAATATCTGCCTTCTCTCTCTCTCTCTCTCTCTCTCTCACACACACATAGATAGATAGATAGATAGATAGATAGATAGATAGATAGATAGATCCTTATAAAGATAGATAGATAGTGCCTTATAAACGCAAACTCTTCGCAGACTCTCAGTTTCGTAGTCTAACGTAAACAAAGCAATTTTTAAAGAAATAATGGATTTTTATTTATTAATTAAAAGATTTTATTACTTAAACGTTATTTTTAATGGATACCTATATTTGAGTAAACTCTATATTTATTTATGTTTTTGTCTACTGGCTTGAATATTCAATTCTTGTTTGTTTAACGGCACATCAACTCTTCATGGGTCATTTAATTTCTTTTCGAGCATTATTCATTTTCTTTACAAACATGCATAGCTAGTAATTTCTGTTTTTATCAAAAACATTTTGCTGATAATATTTTACTATTAAAAGTTATTTTCTTACGTTCATAGTGTTTCCAACCAAGTTATGTAGTTGACTATTTCTCTATAGCTGAGACCCTAACAAGTGATACCACTCCCGGTCAGGGTGAATCTAGGAGCAACAGCAATTAAGAGGTGGTTCCACACTCCTCAAAACCTTCTGATGAGAGGCCTTGCTGTCGAGTTTGAATTCTCGAGAAATCTTATTAAAGAAAAATATGTACACTTCTGCAGGACTTGAACCTGTGTCCTCAAAACAGTCATTAGATCCAACGTGACTATACCAACTCAGCCACATTTATCAAGCCAAGTCAAATAGTGTCTTATAAACGCAAATCTTTCTCAGTAAGCACGAGAACAATGAGGAAGGAGGGCTTGGAGAACATGATACTCACAGGACGGCTAGAGGGGAAAATAGACAGGGGAAGGTAGCGGAAGAGGCTGAGCAGATGGGTGACAGAACGGGGGTTGCGTGGTGTAACAGGAGAAAGCGTGCTAAGAGCCACCAGTGATAGGGAGACGTGGAAGGCCATGATAGCCTACGTCCTGAAAAGACAAGGTACAGAGAAGAAGAAGAAGAAGAAGAAGAAGAAGAAGTAGTAGAAAAAGAAGAAGAAGAAGAAGAAACACGAGAAAATAAGTAAAAATTGATCTTCAAAAAATTAAATACAATTTTAATTTTTATCTACAATATTCTTAATTCATCTTCTTTTATTGTTCTCGTTCCTTAATTATATTTTATTTTCCTTATTATTTCATATTCATTAACCACTTTCGAATTCGTGGCTTTGTTGCCTTGCTTAGGGCGAAATGATTAAAACAAATCTCTTGTCTCTTACATAATATCTAATTTCCTTTCCCATATCTAAACCTCTCTCTGCAGAAATATCTCAATAATTTACAGTTGAATTGGTTGGTTTTAAGTTCAAGTTTTATGCAAACAGTTTCTTTTCTTGTGCTTCCCGCTTGTGGAACTCTCTTTCGGGTTCTTGATTCGCAGCCAACTTTGATTTAAAAAAATTTAAATCCAATGTCAGTCGTTACCTACTATCTTCTTGAGTCCTCATATTTTATTGCTCTCTCTCTCCATAATTATGTTTAATTATCTAATATATATATATAATATATATATATGTTCATTTGCAAACGAGTTATGACGTGACCTAGGTTTCTACCGTGTGGTGTCTTCAGGCGATATGCAATAACTGATTTTACCGTTTACCCCCACTTTTTTTTTTTTTTTGAGAACGTAACGGTAATTTTTTTTTAAACGGTCACGTATCAGGGAATTTTCGAACGCGCAATTTTTAAAATTACAAGAAATTATGACGTTTTCATTCATGGTTGTATGAACCTAATAGGTAGAAACTACCACATGGTAGAAACCTAGGTCACGTAATAACTCGTTTACAAACGAAGAATATTCAAAAGTTATTAAATACGATTAAATACAATATAACAGTATTGAACAATTTTAATACAAATGTGTACCGGTTTAATTTTATTATGACCAAAAACTAAGTCATTAAACAATCAATATATATATATATATATATATATATATATATATATATATATATATAAATTAAAAAAGGAGGATTAATTCAATGATGTTGGATGATCATTTCGACATGAAAATCCCCACGGGGGATAACACATCACCTCAGCAACAGAAAAATTCTTTCAGAAACTGGAGAAAAATCAGTCTAATTTTCCTTTTTAAATAGATTTGCAAAGAAATTAAAAAAGAAAATAAAAAAGAAAAAGAAAAAGAAAAAAGAAAAAGATAAAACAAAATAAAATCAAATAAACAAGAAAAGAAAAAATTGACATCGTCTGGGTTCGCAAAAAAAGGAAAGAAAATTGTAACTTCAAAATTAACGGACGGCCGTTTTGAAATGCATATTTGAACACCAAGCTTTCTTTTAAACATATTTCATTTAATTTTGCAAACAAGGAAAATTTAATCAATTTTTAATTCGGTTTTCCCATTATTCTTGCATTTTCTGTTTGATGGAAGTAAAGGATTGCAAAATTATTGTTCATTATACCAAGAGCTTTCAGCGACTTCTTTAGCCGTTTCTAAGGGGGTTAGTTTTCATGTTTAAGATATAAGATAGTGCGTTAGTATTATATTACGCTGTAAAAGATGTGCTTTTGTGTTGTTTTGAGCACTAGTAGGAGCGTTTATTCTGAGTTTCGCATGTTGACTGTGGCTGGAATTCAAGTGAGCATCTTCCCGTTGTTCTCCCCATTACCACTTTTGAATAAGGTGAGATTGGTAGTGGGGGCGAGATATTTTATATACAGGATCTTTCTTACAGTAATTTGATTTAAACAGAATTTTTGTGTTTTCGACCATAAATTTCCTTAAGAGATCTTGTAAATCGTGGGTGGCTAGATGTATTTTTAATATATATAATATATTTATATATATATATATATATATATATATATATATATATATATATATATATCTGATAAGTGCCGTATGAGACATTTACTGATGGAGGTAGTAGTATGTAGTATATATATATATATATATATATATTAGTTATCCACATACAAGCCCGTTTCGCTGTATCACAGCTCTTCAGTGTGGCTAGACATATCCACTTGCTTCTGGCCGGGATCGAAACTCGACCGATTTGGTGTCAGTCGGAGTCTCTACTCCCTATGCATGGCATCAGAGAAGGGAAATTTTAACGTCTTGTATATAAGCAGTGTATACCGACATATATTTCTGCAATCTATATTTCAACCTTTCGCTAATCTTTAGGTGATTTATAGAAATTTATTATAAATCTCCTGAAGGTACTGAAAAGTTGAAACCTAGGTTTCGGAAATAACTAATTTCCAAATGAACAAATATTCAAGATTTCTACAATATAAATGTATTGAACTGAGTACTGGTCTAAATTAATTATGACCAAAAACTAACATAGCGTTGAGTTAGTGCTAAGGTTGTTTTTTTTGTTTTTTTTGTACTTTTACCAATAAATGTCGAGAATATTTTTTTGTCGTAATGTGTTCGATATCGGGCTACACAAAAATATTTGATATGATTAATGCTGAGAAGTTTATCACTTAACTAAGCAGATTCATGCCGACTTAGGGCAAAGTTTAAGTAGAAGAAAGAAATCTTGCCCTGATGAGTCACGAAACTTCGAACCTGCTCAGCCAAGTGATTATAAATATATAGTCATCTGCAGACGGTCTTGTTACGCTGTATTACAGCTCATCGGTTAGGATGTGGTTTCCGGCTTTCTCTTTTCCAATCTTCTCACTTTGTTTTTTTCTTTGTTTTTTTTTTTTTTCAATTGGAGTAGATAGATCTATCACCCGGTTCACACTCCACCCACATCTATTCAACTGGTTAAGAGGCTCATCCCTTGTTCCCTGTTTAAGATGTGGTTTCCGGCTTTCTCTTTTCCAATCTTTTGACTATTACGTAGCCCCCTGCACATCAGTAGCGTTACCGCCTTGCTCGAAGTGATACGATTAAAAAAATGTCCTGTTACGCTGTATTACAGCTCATCGGTTAGTCATCCGATTGCTTCCAGCCAGGATTGAAACCCAACCGATTTCACATCAGTCAGAGATTCTACCTCTAAGCTATCGACGCATGGTGGAGGAAGGTAGATATTAGCGTGCTATATACACAATGTATAAAAATGCCAGTTGCCAAGAGTGTTCAACCTATTGCTGGAGAACGATATATATATATATATATATATATATATATATATATGTGTGTGTGTGTGTGTGTGTGTGTGTGTGTGTGTGTTTGTGCTAACGAAGATTAACGAAACTTGGTTATAAACAACCGACAATTTGAAATGATTTGTTTGAACATTATTTTTGATCGATACTCGTATTTAACTATATATTAAATAAAAAACAGAATATCTACTTAAATACGAGTATCGATAAAAAATAATGTTCAAACAAATCATTTCATATATATACATATATATATATATATATATATATATATTAATATAAATTTTCAGTGAATTTAGTTTCTGTTTATCTGTAAAGTTAGGCATCGTTTTCCGTGTCGCGATAGATATTTTTCAGTGTCAAGCCTCTTTCGGTATCAAACATTCAGGAAATAAACCTTTTTTTTTCTCTTTAGCTTACCGAATTTTGTGTTCTTAACCATCATGATTCGGAAAATATGAGGTAAATCATTTCGGTTCCAGCACGGAAATGATAAAGACTCCATTTAATTGAGAGTAAGGTAACTGAAGACTCCTATAAGAACAATATGTTAAATAGTTTTGCTCTACTATTGTCAATTATGATCGCTTGGTTGGAAATTTGATGCGGAGTGTCAAAGAACAGTAAGTGGCTGGGCCAAGTTTTAAAATGTCATTCAAAGAGAATTCTTAAGCACTACCCATTTTTCTATCCCTAATCGCTAGATACCGCAAGTATTTTTTCTTAGAGTGCATCTCTCTCTCTCTCTCTCTCTCTCTCTCTCTCTCTCTCTCTCTCTCTCTCTCTCTCTCTCTCTCTCTCTCTCTCTCTCTCAAATATTTCTAAACTATAAATAGTTGCCGTAAAAGGGTAATAAGAGATATTCTGCAATATTCAGATTCCAAAAAGCACATTTTGCAATAAATAGAATCTTGAAAAATTCCACGGGAGATTTGTGTGAGTGTCTAATCGTTTACTGCTTTGTCTGTTTTTGGTTGTTTGTTTTCCTGTTCTATGTAGTCTTTCTTAATGCCATAAAGTAACCCTAATACAATACCAAACAAAGACCGAAAAATCTGGTTACATCAATCTTCGAACGGGCTGTCTGCTTAGCTTGAAAACCGCAATCTTTTTTCAAAGCTGGGTTCAAAATTCGGGGTTCTGTTACCAGAATAGCAAGAAAGTGATCCTAGCGAGAGTTCGTAGAAGACACACAAATGTCACTCACTAACACCTACTCAAAAACGATGAACCACCGTTGTGCGTACCGATTCGGCATGTATTAATAACCCTGTAACAAAATCCATCAAACACGAGCCAAAGATTATAGAGAAGATAATCTCGAGGATTATTGTGTAGTGGATATCGACTCGCGACAAGAAATTGGAGAGCCGAGTTCGAATTCTAGTTGAATTCTTTGCATTCACTTGGGAAAGGTCCCTTTTCCCTCCAGCTATGGATTAAATAGCAGGATAGATTGGGTTCTATAGCCTTGGTTGACAAACAGTCTACTGCAGAACGTAATGACAACCTACTGCGGGATAATCATCTGCCCAGTTAGTCATGTCTCTTTCGAGACGTGATCGTCCAAAACGTGTATCACGTATGGCACTCAACTGACCGATCGGTGACAATTTTTTATTTTAAGAAATGACGCTGGATAAAGTTTGTGGCCTTGTGTCAAACTAAGTAAATCTTTATAGTCATCTTTTATTTTATTTTTTTTTCACTTTTACAGAAGTTCTCAAAAGGTCGTGTCTTACTATTTCACTCTTTGTTTTTCACCTTCCATGACGTTTCTTCTCACCCATAACACTTTTCTTGTCCTGACTCATATTGGACACCTTTCATGTTTGTTCTTCTGCCCAGTCAGTCATGTCTCTTTTGAGACATGATTATCCAAGCATGTATCACATATGACACTTAACTGACTGAATGAATCCCAAAGAATTGTTCGAAAATATTAAACCAAGTGAGATCTATCAATTCGTAAAGGAGATTGGCTTTTATAATATTAAATTCTCGCATATGAAATGACGCACATTATAGGAAATGCATAAAACGCTTCTGAAATGTCAAATAAGTATTTTTTTTAAATTAAAATAGACGTCGTCTTGATAAATAACTGTTCTCTAATGTGCCTCTTAATCATTGCTCCTATCTTTAAAAACATCCCATCCTTTGATGTGATAAACAGTTCAAATGTTTCGATTACCTCTTCCGTATTGGACAATGTTTTATTGCGTTTGAATATCTTAAAATGTTTATGATCAGTAGGAAAGATATCAGGTGAATATGGAGGATTATTTCATAACACAGTCCATTCGGCTTTTGGACAGGTAACTGAGAAGCGTGCGGCCATGCATTGTCGTGGTGCAAAATTGGGCCATCCCTATTTACAAGTCTAGGATGTCTCTTGTTCAATTTCTCGAGCATATATTCAATTTATTCACGTTTCTGGGTTGCTGTTATTGTTTCCCTTGGGGCAAGAAGGAATAATGAATAACCCCTTTGAAAGACCATCATACTGTAGCCATTAACGTTTTAGGGTGCAGTGGAGTTTTGGGGTATTGTTTTGGTAATTCACTTGCTTTTAACCACTGGCCTACTTTCTTACTGTTATCAAAGAATATCCATTTCTTATCGAATGTAATGATTCGATACAAAAAGTGCTACTTTCCCCTAGTTTGCACTCATACATAAATATTACTGGATATTGTTTCATTGTAATAATTTTTATTGGGCTTATGAGTAACAATGCATTGCAAGAAAAAGTACCTAGAAAGAAAAAGAGTCTGGAAAAATCCAAGATTTTATATAATAAGGAGGTTACTTCGATAGACGACCGGATCAACAGCCAACCAAAAAATGCCTCATTTCATGTGTGACAGCCTAATAGAATAGCAATTTACGATCTGTAGAAACTGTCAGCATAGAACTTATGGTTACATCTAACTGTAAAATGATACCTTTCCGTCAATCTAGTTTTGTGCTTACATTCATAATGTCTTGGTACCGTAGAGGAGAGTTAACCAGAAACATTACCATGAAAGTATTTATAGAAGAGGCATATTACGGCAGTGTAAATGTGACTAAAGTCGAGATGTCAGATCAGGATCAATGATATTGCAGATTTGGATTTTGTCAACGTCTCTAATATATAGAAAGAGTACCAGATCAGATGTGACAGCACTATTCAAAACATGGACGAATGGTAGACTTATAAATGTGTAAGATAGAACCGGACGAGAAACAAATTGTCTAAAAAAGGCCAATAAAAGAATAGACTGCAGGAAGACAGAAAACGGCAATTGACATTGCATTCGTATTTTTTAAGATCGTAGGCAGCTAAGATGGGTAAGAAATGTGCGAGAAAAAGTATTAGTATTAGAATGAAAATTCACAGGTCTCTTCTCTGTTTGTGATGTCTTTCTGAAGAGAGACATCACAAACAGAGAAGAAGCAGTTCTTGTTCACAGATCCATGTCAGCAACTGTTCAGGTTTTTCTCAGAAAGCCTTTTAGAAAATAACAAAATGAACAGGGTTCGAAAACTCCTGAAGAGTGCATATATATCTTTAATAAGATTTCTTAAATATTCAAGTCGGCAGAAGAAAATAAATAAATATATTGTTTAACAAATATGCGTAGCCTCAGTTCCTTTTTTTTTTAATCGTTTCACACCAAGCAAGGTGGTACCGCCACTGATGCGCAGTGAGCTACACAAGAGTAAATGTTTAAGCATGAGGAGAGTGAAGAAAAAGACGAACCAGTTACGGGGGTGTCAGAGAAAGTGCAAAAGAAGGATGAGAACACAGGTGTGAAGACAGTTACGAAGTTAGAGAGAAAGGAAAAGAACAAGATATAGGGGCTGATGTAAAAAGGGCTGAAGTCAAATGGATAAGAGATGGGAATTGACATTGCACTTAAATTCCTGGAGGTTGTATCCATCAGGAAAGCAAGTATATGGAAGGGAGCTCCACAGGTGGGAAGAGTAAGAAAAGAAGCTGATGGAATAGAATTGTCGGCTGCATTTGGTTGATCTAACTGTAAATGGGTGGGACCTTGTTGCCAGTCTGGTTGCACTAGTAAATTTCTTTTAGCGGGGACACCAGTTACTTAAGTTCGTCAGAACAGAAGCCATGAAAATATTTGTAGAAGAGACAGAGGGAAGCAACATTCCGCCGGTGAGAAAGTGGCTGGAATCGAACCGACAAGTCGGTACCGATCACATTAGTGATTCTCCTTTTGAGCTTGCCGAGAACATTGAGATGAACAGCAGGGACGCCTGACCAGATATGACAGCAGTATTCTATGAACGGACGGATGGTTGATTTGTATATGTGCAAGATGGACCGAGACAGTGACCCAACCTTCTTATCAGTGGATATAGATATTGACTCAACGTAATACATTCTTGTGGTAGGGGCAAGAGTGACTTAAGTTCGTCTGAGCAGAAGCCATGAAAATATTTGTAGAAGAGACAGAGGGAAGCAACATTCCGCCGGTGAGAAAGTGGCTGGAGTCGAACCGGAAGGGAAGGGAGTTCCACAGGCGGGAAATGCGAGAAAAGAAGCTAGTGGAGTAGAACTGTCGGCTGTATTTGCTTGATTTCACTGTAAATGGGTGGGACCTTTTCGCCAGTCTGATTGCACGAATACCTTCTTGTGGTAGGGGCACGAGTGACTTAAGTTCGTCGGAGCAGAAGCCGTGAAAATATTTGTAGAAAAGACAGAAGGAAGCCACATCCCGTCGGTGAGAAAGTGGCTGGAGTGGAGCTACCAAATCGGGACCTATCACATTACAGATTCTCCTTTGGAGCCTGTCGAGAACACTGAGATGAACAGCAAGGGCGCCTGACCATATATGGCAGCACGGACGGATGGTTGATTTGTATATATGCAATATGTATTCAGGCGGAAAAACTTCATTTTTCTCTGAATATAGAGATTGTTTTATATATTTATGTAGAGTTACAGGAATGTTTCATTGTGGCCGAGTTCATAGTTGATATTGTTGAGTGTTCACTTTTTCTTTTTTAAATAATGATGCTTCCATTATTTTTTACGTGTGGATGCTGCTGCTATATTTGCATTATCAACGAATATGTTACGGATAGTTTGGTAGGTCTTCATGTGTATTTAAATTAGACTTAATAGAGCAAATGTTAAAGAGATGTAACGTGAGTTTTCTGGTTAAACATGTTGTAGTATATCCAATATAATTATTTACAAATTTGGATTGATCTAGAACACGGTCCTTTAAAGGATATGCAAATTCGTTAATTAAATTTGGTTCCTTGTAAATAAGACCTTGCAAGTTAATCATTATTTTTGACAATAAGATTAGTAGTTTTAAATTATGTGTAATAGATAATCACATTTTCTTGTTTATGTTAACCACAACACCTTTATAATATATATATATATATATATATATATATATATATATATATATATATATATATTATTATTACTTAAACGTAATATGTACATTATTTAAACGTTCATCTTTTGAGTCTCCCCATGTCTACCACCGTTTTATATATATATATATATATATATATATATATATATATATATATATATAGTCATCCGCAGACTGATCTGTTTCGTTGTATCACAGCTCATCAGTACGGTTAGACAGCCGATTGCTTTTATACCCAGGATTGAAACCCGACCGAATTGGCGTCAGTCGGCGATTCTACCTCTGAGCTAAGGGCGCTTGGTAGAAGGTGGCAGACTTTTTAGCGCGTATATTATCATTATATATATATGTGTGTGTGTGTGTGTGTGTGTGATATATATATATATATATATATATATATATATATATATATATATACATATCGCATATATATGCGATATATACATGTGATATATATATATATATATATATATATATATATATATATATATATGCTTTTTACTTTCTTTCATTACATATTTCCTTTTTTTTATTTCAGATACTCTACCAATGAAGCAACGAAATTTTCCTTCCTCGTTT